>QTSX02006744.1:0-48156 GCA_014839935.2 Entomophthora muscae | reverse complement strand
CACATGAAGATATTAAGTTCTACCTTGACTAGGCCAAGCTTGAGGCTGAAACAATGCCAGCAGGCAGGGACAGCAGTACCTTATACTGTGCCCTGAACCCCGTTCTGGAGACAAATGAAGCGCCTGCCCAATCCAAGGATACATTGCCAAGTTCTTGAAGCTTAAGGCTAGAACCCAACTGAAAGACAGGTTAGCTGCTATCATCTTCTGCAAAGGTTCCAACATGGCCATTGAAGACCTTATTGATCATCAGCTGCCCTCCTTAGCTTAGACTAAACTTATTCCCCTGTGTAAGGGCCCAAGCATTAATATGGAAACCTCTGGATCTGCCCAACACCTCCCCAGCAAATCCAAGACACCAAGAAGGGCTGGGATGACACCCAAAGAACTTGTATACACTACTACAAAGGTATATGCTTCTGCTTCTAAAATGGCTGAACACTTTAATAGAGCCTAGTCCAAGAAAAATGTTGCTCCAATCTCACTAGCTCAATTAAAACCTTCTTCCCAGCCTTATAAGTTTGTTCAAGTCTCTGACAAGGTCCAAGGAGCCTCTTGCAGATTAAGAGCCCTCATAGGTACTGGAGCAAATAAAAGCTTTGTTAAAGCAGACCTGGCACAAGAGCTAGGACTAAAAGCTTCCAAAAACCATCTTCAGGTATTCAGGGGAATTAGCACCATAGATGAGAGTTGTTAATGTGATCAGGAACTACCCCTAGAGATAGTAAACAATATTTACCCAACATCCCTTATCTTACTGAGAGAATTATCACATCCACTGATACTTGGGGACCCTCAGTCAGATACGTGTGATCTTATCCTCAACTACCACACTCAGACAGTCACCCTGGGAGACAACAAAAGTATTCACACAGTACCCTTTTGAGTCAACCTCAAAACATTCTCCCCATAGACTCCTGGATGTCAAGATAGAACCTAGCATAGGAGCCATCCCTGTCCTTTGGAGAAATGGATCCATGTATTTAGCAAGGACACTGTTACACACCTTTTCTGCCATTCCATATACAACCATCCCATCAACCTTCTACCAGGCATGCAGTGGCAACAGTCAGAATTCAAACTGTCTGCATATCAGCTGGCTGCATGTTGACATTTTGTTGACATGCATAGAGTTGACTCTAATTTGATACTTTGGCTGAAGCCTACTAGTAAGAGAAAAATAAACCAATTTTTAATGTTTTCTATAGCTAAAATTGATGATCAATGAGAAAGCAAAGCCAGCGTTGACATTGATTAGTAATGGAACCAGCTTCTGTCACAAAGTGTGAAGTGATCTACTATTCTAAATGCCAAATTATTATAGTTTTGATTCTAGTCAGCTTTAATAACAAAACTAAAAAATGTTGACATAAATGGACAGGTTCTTATAGTTCTTAATATTAATGTGCATAATCTGAAATATCTTCACTGATAATAAGCTATTTATATTTGTACTTGACGCTTTTTTCATAGTTGTTTGACATGAAATGGGTAAGAATTGCAAGCTTTGTTTTATATTATATTGGTGGTTTATTATAGCTTTTAAACTATTGGACGTGTTTGGGTTGGCCCCTGAACATGGAATTAAGCTATATTGTATATGTTAAAACTAGGATTTACATAGTGCCATTTAATGTCAACACAAAGGAAAACCAACATGAAATCAAAAGTGAGACAAGGAGAATAAGTTAAGAAAACACAACAACATAATTTAAGCATATTTAATAGTGGCTCCTATAAAAGAAGGCCAACACTGGCAAAGCTGACACCTTCACTGATTTAATAAGCAAAATACTTGGCTTAACTATTTCAGCTTAAAGAATGGTATGCTTAGAGACCCAAAAATTCACATAATAACAATAAACCTACTTATTACAATATCTAGCACTTAGTTTTTAAAAGTATATGATTTTAACTTTATTTTAGCCAAAAACCAAAAAAGGCTAGATTTAGGCTAGATTTTAAACCTGATCTTAATTTAATTAATATTTATATGTTTTTAAATAGTGATTTACCTCAATAATGCTGACTGTCTACAAGTCAACAGTCAGAATAAAGACAATAATTTTAGGACAACTTTCTATAATCAAATTTTTAATACATGACAACACTTAAAATTTTGACACTAAACATTTAAATGTAGTTATGTCTAGATTTTCCTTGATAAAAAGCCACAATATTGCATATCTTAAATTTTTTTAGGGATTCTTGCATGTTCTATATAATAGTCCTCCCCAACTTGATATATTTCCAGCTTTAACTTTTGTTTTTCTATACTTTACTCATAGTTATTTCTCTAGCCCATTTTTCTTTAAAGGATAGATCAAAGAAGCCCCATCCTAATAAGAAAAAGCACAATAAAAAACTGTCAAGGACACTGTTAAGCCTAAGGCTTCTTCTTCTTCTACAAAAAAGTGCTTAAGAAACTGCCTAAAAAAGCTGAGTAAAAAAGAAAACCCCACATCTTCAGCTTCTGGGAAGGACTCTGATGATGTTTTCACCTCTTATAGCTGATATGAGTCTGAGGGAGATGAAAATCCCATCAACAAGAAGAAAAGAAAGGCAAGCTTTAAGCCCTCTCCTGAGACCTCTCCTGAACCCTCTACTGGTGAAAATGATTATGATGAGCAACATGAGTACTTTCCTGGTTTTCAACACACTCCTCCTGGGTCATGGGATGCACTAAAATCCCACAATATTTGCAATTTTAAGGGCTCCTTCAAGATCCCAAAGAGATTCCTAAAAGATTTCCATTGATTTCAGTCAAAGGTGGCCCAAGCATAGTCAGTGACGGCTATGTGTTTAACTGCAATAATCAGAAGCAAGGAAGCAAGAGCAAACATTTCTCATGTGAAGACAGAAGCTGCCCAGAACGCCTAAACACACAAGGTTGGGAAAAAGTTACCTTGAAGAAGGAGGAATATACCTGTGTGTCTCCCACAACTTTGATTGAGAAGCTGCTCAAATGTTACCTACTACAAATATTCCCAGTATCAAAATACATCAAAGCCATTCATCTGGCAGTAAAGGTCACCAAGTGCTTGAGCAAAGATGACCTTAAAATTGTCCCTGAACATGAACAACTTTTTAATTATATCTGTAATAGACATCAAGAGCTAACCCCAATTAGAAAAAGTGTGTCCTAACTAAAAGACCTGATCCTTACTCCTGAGTTGAAGATAACTCAAGACAATGAACAGTTCCTTCTTCATTATGATGGGCCTGATGAAAAAGACAGGATCATATGTTATGCCACCAATAAAAATTTATAGCAACTGTGCTTCACTGAGACTTGGCTCTGTGATGAGACATTTGCAATATGTCCTAAGTTATTATATCAGCTGTGGGTAGTGCATATCCAGCTTGATAATAAAGTCCTCCCCTTTGACTATTTTCTTCTTCCTGGAGCCTTGAGGAAGTATAACTAAGAGTATTCAAGATTCTACCGGAGGGCTTAAAGCTATTCCCACTGAGGCTGGAAAGAATCCTGGTCCATCAATAAGGGCCAATCTTGATGATGCTGATAAAGATGAGTCACCCTAGCTGCTGAATAGAAGGAATGTGATAGAGCCTTGTCACCAAAAAATTATCATGGATCACAGGATAGTCCAGTACAATGCCTTTGTAAAAACCTTTGATGGCAAGGTACAGGGGTGTTTCTTTCATTACCAACAGGCTATTAATTGACGCCAAAAAGGGCAAGATCCTCTGCAGCTCTTTCACACGGCAAGATACAACTGATAAATGCAGTTTTAATCCAGAAATTTGTTGCTCTTGCATTTTTAATCCTGAGCATGTTGGTCAAGGCTTTGAGCTTCTCTGTAATGACTCTTATTCCTTGAGCCATGAAGCTGAGTTCCAACCCTTCTTTGACTACTATGATCCACAGTGGGTGGGGTGCAAGGTGGTCAGCCAAAGGGGCAAGCCAGTACTAAAGGCAAGCTGGAGTTGCTACCAGGCTGTCCTCAAAGATGAAATGAATACAATATATAGCCTGGAGGTCTGGTATAAACATCTTAAGTCCTCTTTTGGTGTGAATCCCAGATACAAAACCTTCTTTGAGCACCTTAAGGCTGAATAGGAGAAGACTGTCACCTCCCTTTGAGATATGGAAGTAAGAGCTCCAAAGAAAAGAAAACAGTGCAAGGCTAGCATTTATAAAGAGCAGATAAAGACAGCTGTTAAAATATGTTGCAAGCTATCTGAGCTTGGGGAGCAGATAGGAAAAATTTCCCCTGTACTCTCTTAGAACAAACCTCCAACTTAGTTTATAATAAACATTTTTGGCTCTTTCTGATATTTCATTATATAATTTCAATTTCAAACTAATTATCTTTCTTAAAAAATAATTTAAATTAAAATGGTAGAAAAAATTAATAGTTTTTATAAAAGATTTTTATGCCAGAGCCTGGATTATCTAGCTTAAATAGTTGTTTTAGTACTAAAGTATATGTAATTTTGGGTTGCTGTCATATCAACTATTCTTGATAATAAGTATTTATTTTTAGTCTTTTACTTAATATGATTAATTTTCATTAAGTATTTTTTGAAAAATAACTTAAGCACTTTTTATATGGTAAATAAAATAATTTTATAGTGATTATTTTTTGAAGTGTATTTCTATTATGTTTTTCAATTATTTTGCATTGTTTTAATTTTTTGGATTCTACATGATCATATTACCCTAAAAACTATTTGGAGCTTAATTTTTACTAGGTAAAATGTTCAGCATTTGGTTTTTTGCTTGCTAAAAAAGTGTCAACTTCCATTAGGATAAATGTTAATAAAAATTATCTAGACTTTTCTAATGTATTGACCTGGATGCAAAATTATTTTGACAATTAAAACGCAGACAGTCAACATGCATACAGTTTAAATGCTGACTGTTGCCACCTTAACTACATGAAGATCAAGGCCAGCAAACCATACTGTTGAAATCCCAGACCATTGACAAGTTCAAAAAAGTCCATGACCACCAGCTGTTACAAATCTCTAGACTGTACACACTATAAAAAAAGGCTACTTCCTTAAAGACACTATGCTGATGCTCTATAATCAAATCTATGTACCATAAAGAGCTACAAGTACTGATATTCTCAGAGACTACCACTACTCCAAGATTTCTGGACACCCAGGAAGATTTAAAACTCTCAGTATTATAAAGAGGAACTTTTCCTAGCCTGAGATTGAACAATACATAGCTTCTTAACTGAAGGGATGTAAAACATGTGGAAGGACTAAAACCCACAAAAGCAAGTCTTAAGACCTATTAAGACCCTTGAACATACCAGCTGTCCTGTAGAGATTAGTCTTCATGTATTAAATTATATAAATTCTTCAATCTGACCCCTTTAATGTGATACTAGGCATGATAGACAGATTTAAAAATTATACTACTTTATACCAGTCACAATACACTGTACAGCCGCAGAAACAGCACAAAACTTTTAAAATAAGTTCTCACTCAACATGTCGTTCCCAAAGAGATGATCACAAACTGAGAGCCCCAGTTTACATATCACTACTGGATACAAGTGATTAAGGACTTAGGTATCAAATGCTGTTTGTCTACATTTTATAACCCATTGACTGTTGGTCAAACTGATCAATTTAATCAAATATTTGAACAATACCTCAGATGCTACACCAACACCAACCAAGAAAATTGGGCAAATATGCTCCCTAAATCCCAGCTTGCCTACAACAACAAAGACCACACCACAACCAACATCTCTCCTTTCAAAGAAAATTACGGTTTTAATTCTGCCTAGGATCCCAAGATTGGCAAGAAGAAAACTAAATCCTCTGGACACACCTGAGTTGAACAGATCCATAACACTCAGACTACTTGCCTCAAGAATCTGAACCAAGAAGTAAAGACCTACAAAGACTTTGCCAACAAGAAGAAAATCCTTGATAATCCCCTGAAAGTTGGAGATAAAGTCTACCTAGATGTTAGGATTCTTCTGACATCTTCAAATTAATATTAATTTGACCAATGTCAATTATATACTTCTGAGAAGTATAATAAATGAAATGAAGGGGCAAATTAAGAAGATAATGATACTTTATTGATATAAATATTGAGGGTTATATAGTATCATGGGAAGCCGCATGCTATTTATGTACATCATGACAGTCATGGGGCCTGTCCAAGTTACAATAGTTTCCATAATACCTGGTATTGCCCATCTCAATTGCAAAGCCAGCAAGTTGGGTAAACAGTTAACAAATTTGACAGATCTAAACTAAACCGTTGATTGGAAATAGGTCACTGCTGCTCCAGTTTGTCAGCATGATTTGATTACCCTGTGCAAGTTGACACTGATAAATAGACGCAATCTGAGAGTCACTTTATACAGCATTGTTTATCATAATGGTCAACATAAATTGATCACACAAGGTTTTTTTGCGTGCTGGATAAGGTATGATTTGGATAATGGAAATGAAATAGGAGCCATGGATCCAGGTGGTATTGCTTAGTTGTTAAATTTGGTATATATTGTAAAATTTTCACTGTTCAACTCTAAGTGTTGAGTTCTCCCTAAATTACTCAATAAACCAAACTATCTCCTTATCTAACTTTACTTTAAAAAAAGCATCCAGTAGTTGGTCTACTCCACTACATTATGTATAACTTGATTGTGAGTCATGTTATCACTGGAAGATGAACCCTGCCCTGGGTTTGTTTTTGGTGCCTCTTAATTTTACCACAATGCCTTCTAATCTTGGTGTCTTTCCTACAAAGTTCAAATATGAGACAGTTTTGACTTCTTAATGTCCCAAGTTCTATGCTGAAGACATGTTAATCCTTTCACAAGAAATTTATCTGAGACTATTTTGGTTGGGTTTAATCATTCTGTTAAACCCCAGTGTTTCTTTTGGAAACCTTACTAAATGGTATCTGAAGCTTCAGTGGTGGCTAATCATCAACTCCTTGAGGATTCAGATGGTTATTCCCCACCACATGAAGACCTCTTCTTACTATCTGTTGATTTCTGTCACATTACAGGTAATTCTCCTCTTAGGACTCAAAAGGGTTGATCCTGTATTAGATGGATGATTTATAAGAATACCACCAACTTAATGATTAGTTGGGGAATCACTCAGGGAATTACTTCTCCAAGAGGGAGTAGTCAAAGATGTTGTGACACCAATAAGAATTTGGAATTTATTTTGATTTGATCAACTAATAGGGGAAATTTCAAAGTAATTGATGTTGAGTTTTTTATGCACCTTGAATAAATAATGTGCTGCATGAATTAGTTGTTAATTCATAAGCATCTCATCAATTACTGAACATATTCAAATGATTAAACCCATTTTTAAAAGACCTTGATATGTCCAAAACCCTTTTTTAGGAAATTGAGATCTGTCATGAACCCCATTTTTAAGTAAACTTGAGATCATTCCAGGGCTTTTGAGTTATGAGCTGCAATTTTGCATCTTGTTCATGATTAACTGCTCCCATGAATTCATTTTATTGCCTTTTACTTCTAATTAATTAAAGTGCTATTAATAGATGATCTTTTACTGATTGATAGCAAAAGCTATTGTGAAGTTCTAAACACTAAGTTTATCTTTATTTTTAAGAATTAGGCACTCACAGGTTTTTATTTTGGGGCTTAAATTAGAGTCTCAGAATTATTATTACATGACCCTTGCAGGAAACTAGCTCACAGGCTAAGTGGCACTTGCAAGATCACCAATATAGTTGGAGAAGTTGCCTTCAAGTTAGAACTGCCTCCCACTTGGAAGATCCTTAATGTGTTCTACTGCTCTCTATTGTTGTAACTGTGCTGTTTTAGCAGAGTTACAAGGGGAAAAATATTTAGAAACTAGATAATATCCTTTATTGAGAGATAATGATTATAAAGTTGTTATGCAGCATGGATAACAGGAACATGATAGCATTGATCACACTGTGGGATGTTAAAGGGGGTGGCTTCATCCTTGTAATGAGTCAAGCACCAAAACAAGTTACCCACCGGGAGTGATCAGCTTCTGTTCATGTTATTGTATTTGAAAATATGAGTTGTCTTCCTAACTTGGCTTTGGGTGAATGGATAATCAGGTTGTGGGTCACAAACCCGCTTACTCAGAACCTTGCTGGCGGGTTGAGTCTGCTGTTTTGACACTATTGTTAAAAATATTTGGAATTTAATTCCCCACCAAAGTCTCAGGGCTATGTCACTTTCTATTTAAGCAGGAACTTCAGGAAAATATAAAGTGGAGTATCTTCAAAATAACCAAACCCACTACAAAACCCTCCTGTACTACATAAAATGAAAAAGTTACCCAATCAAAGAAAGCACCTGAGAAATACTAAGCAACCTAACCAACACCAAACAAGCCATATAATAGTACCTAGCAAGAAGAACCTGAATGTAGAGCCTTTGGGGAAAGATTGAGATGGTGTCATTAATTGCATTTTTCCTTTCTTGAAATCCAAGGTTTGGAATGGAGTTCAAATCCTGGTCAAGAATACCAGCCCCAAGAACCAGGGGGAAGTGGCCTGTGTTTTTTGGGATTGAATCCTCTCTAATTCAAACTGCAGGTGACATTGAAGATGAAAACGCCAGCACAGGAACCTCAATTATTAAAAAAGGACAGGTACCTTGAATTTCCTAACAGAGGCAAAGAGGCTCCTGTCATTAGCCTGATGAGCCTTATGCCTGCCTTGATAGCCAATAATATCCTTTTCCCTAAGAAAGGCACTGATCAACAAGCCTCCCAGGAATGCCACTCTAGAACATAAGGGCTGTGTTACCCTTCTGGAAGAACCAGCCAATGAACACACATCCAGTGCCTATAACATTTTGCTGCCCTTAAACTCAGGTACTCTGTCTGTCCAAATTCCCAAATCCCAATTATCTGAATCCCAACTATTAGAGATAAAGTCTGATAGTGGTTGTGGCACTCCTGCTCCTAGTAGATCACCAAGGTGTGTCCTGGGTCAAAGCCAGGGTCCAGCTGGATTGGGATTGTCATCCTCAGAGATAATTTTCTATGAAAAGGGAAAAATTGAATTATCTAAACACTCTAAAAGGGACTCACCATGCCCCCAATCATCATTGGCAATTGATAAATAGGGGGAAATATTTCACAACAATGCATAGTCTACTAAAGTAGCTCCATCATCTAGAGGGCCATTTGTGTCATGAGTGACAACTACCTATTATTGATCCACAAGACAGAATTCCATTCCAGGATTTGACCCCCAAACCCCTGCTGCCTGACTGTCTGTGTTTTTTGAGTTCAAGTTGAGAATGGATTCAGACTTCAAGAAACCTCTGAAGCCAGCTATGAGGCACAATCTACAATAAAGCCCTGCCCTCTGGTGGATTTCTCTAGCCTAGTCAATAAGGCTTCTGGCCTGAGTAGTACCCCTGTGCCAACCTGGCCTGCTGCTAATAGGGTGCTGCATGAATTTTCCCAAAACAAGGTCCGCCAGTTGATGAAAAATCCTATGTCTCAAAGAAGGAAATTGAGATTCCCCATTCAAACCCAGCCAATAATGAATGGAAAATTTTTGATGCCACCAAAGATTCCCAAACCTTGGTAAATGCTACTACCTGGCCCAAAGAAATTTTGCAAAAGATTTCCCATGGCAGATGGACATACTTATACTCTGGGGCCATTAGAAAGTTGCACATTGCCATTTTTACAATAAAGTGTTATGAACCACTTGTTCTCTCAGGTCATTATATACCTAATTTTAGCACTCTTTCATTTACAGATTGATTTCTCTGGCTCTGTCCCTTTTACCAGCCAACCCCAAGAACCCGCAGACCAGTTGCCTGAGTTATACTGTCCCCCAGGAGTACCCTATGGCCTGGTACATTTCACGGAATATCCCCCAATCCTTCCTATTCAGAGTTCAACTTAGAAGAAATTCTAATCTACAACCCTGAATCCATAATCAGAGAACCTGAACTCATTGGATGTGAAGGTGCCTGGCATATTAAACAACCATTGCTATTCCAAGACAAATATAACTACCTGCCTGCCTACCTTGTGCCCATGACTCCCCCCATGACCCCATAGCCTGATCTCCTGCAAGAATCTGTGACTGCCAATAAATCTACCTCCACTCAACTATTTGGTGTCCTATATATAATGCTCACTGGCCTAGTTAATTCTATGGTGCTGCCAATGACCCTTGGGCTTTTCTTGGAAAATCATTCTCTTATACATTAGTTTTAAAAGCTATGGCAACAAGCAAAAATTCTTCAGATTTAAGACAAAATCCAACTCTCAGGTTAAAATATATACTCTGTTAACAGGGTTTATTGGCGTTAATGGGCAAAATGGGTCAACACAGCAACAAAAGGCTCACACGCAAAGCAAAACCATTCAAAATATAATCCAAAATACATTGATTCACAAAAAAATGGTGTGAGTTGACTTTTGGTGTACATATATTTACTATGTGAATTGGTGACGAAATACACCCAAGCAAGGTGTGTCAAAACTCAATCCAAAAACAAAACACAATAGCAACTCACAATGTAAACAAAATCACTCACGCAATGTGTGCAGTGGATTGTAATCATGAATAATACCAAGGTATCTAAAACAAGACACAAGATCTGAAACATAAATTTTAAAAATATTGTGTTGGGTGCTTAATTTAGCGTAAAATCTGGGGAAATGGGTGGAAATTATTTTGGGTATTCTAAAAATGGTGTTGTAAAACCAGAAACAACTAACTAAGATATAAAAAATCTATAATTGGGATACTGGGTGGGAAAAAATATTAATTGAATATCCATAAACAGATAAAAGCAAAAATTAAAAATAGGGAGTAGCTTAATTAAGTTTTATTTAATATTTTATTAAATTTTAAAATGGAAGGAACACAACAACAGACTACCATTGCACCTGTTGTGCGCTGCAGTTGCGGTTGCCCCCATGGGTCAAAGAATAGACTCAGTACAACACAAGTGCCTACTCAGGAGGGAGGTGGGAGAGGAGAGTTCCATAGTAACGCTTTACTGACACAGCCGGTTCAAGGAGCACAAGCTTCTAGGGTGCAGAGCATAAACCCTTGGGTCCCAAAGCTGACCCAGAAGCCAACCAAGGTCACCACTACCAAAATGGTTAGAAACAAGGAGGTAGAACTTACTTTGTATGTGTTTGACGTTGTGTACCGGCAAGAGTCAGTCCCGTCAGCCATGCTGGAGAAGGTGAAGTCTGTACTTGATACTAGCTATGAGCCCTACGTCAGTGATGGCAATCAGGAGGATGACAAGGAGCCCCAGTTCTACCAAACCAATAAGGGACAGCTAGTGCTCAAAAAGGTTGCAGCCTTCTACAACAAGGTGCCCATGCCTTGCAAGCCTGTCATCAATCAGGATCCTGGCTTGTCTGAACCCACAAAGCCCGCCCAGAAGCGCATCCCCAACATCAAATGCATCATCCTGCTTAAGCCAATGCAGGAATTG
This sequence comes from Entomophthora muscae, assembly GCA_014839935.2. NCBI lineage: Eukaryota > Fungi > Entomophthoromycota > Entomophthoromycetes > Entomophthorales > Entomophthoraceae > Entomophthora > Entomophthora muscae. Next base: position 36,709 of record QTSX02006744.1, on the reverse strand, counting down.
GGGGACTACAAGGCGGCTGCGGCCATTGTTGGAGTGGATCCCAAGTACGCCAGCAAGACCTTCCATAAATTCATCAATACTGGTTGTGTCCTTGCCGCGGAGAAATCCTTGCGCGTATCAACCATGCTTACCAAGGAGCACAAATGGGCAATACACCAGTGGATAACCCAAGATTGCCATCTTGAACTGGCCAATATACAGGCCATGGTCAAGTCCACTTTTGGGATTGAGGCCTTGATTTCCTTCTATTATCATTTGATCAAGGGAATGCAATTTTCCTGGAAAAAACTTGGGGTATCCCCATACAATCAGAACAATCCAGCCAATATCAAGACCCGGAAAAATTACGCTGAGGCGTACACTGCCCTCAAAGCCAAGGGGACAGTCAAATTCTACTACATTGACAAATCAGCATTTGCCTCGTCAATGCGCAATGAGTATGGGTATGTCCCCAGAGGCTCCAATGACAGGGTGGCTTGGCATGCTGCAGTCCGCACCACAGCCTATTCAATGGTGGCTCTCCTTGGTCCAAAGGGGGTTGAGCTCTACCAAATGATACTAGGCTCCCACAATAGCCAGACCTTCCTATCATTTCTCCAATTGGTCCAGGAGCACCTGAGGCGCACAAGCCAGGGCTTCACCAATGTAATTGTGTTGGACAACGTTGGTCTCCACAAGGTGGCTGACATTCTTGAGGAATTTCCAATGATTGACACAAGCATTGCAGTGGGCCCCCAGCAAAAAGCCACGGCAAATATGCACCTTCTCTTCCTCCCTGCCTATTTGCCCTTCCTAAATCCCATTGAGGAAGTCTTTGGGTGGCTCAAGCGAGTTGTCAAGCAAGGAACCCCAACTGGGACTGAGGACCTGTTTGATTTGCTGCAGGCCGGGATCCATACCCTCCCAGCTGAGACTGTGGCCAAATTCTATGGCCACGCTGATTTGTTCATCCCCGCGTGCCTAGCCAAACAGCCAATCAATTAAAGGCTTAGTGTGTCCAATTCTTTTTTATATTCTCTAATTTACTATTCAAGATTTATTAATTATCATTTTATATTTAGATGTTTCTACGCTTGCAATCACATTCAGAAGATCCATCAATAGATGTAAGTATTTTATTTATTTTATTGTATATTATTTTATTATGCCATCTGAGGTAATCCCAAATGCTCAGTATTGGATTACACAAAAATATTTAAATCACTATGGTCAAATAAATGTAAAAATTAATTTTAAAAAAATTAAACGTAAAATGTACAAGTTAGAATTTATTTTATTAACGTATAATTTTATACTTTTATGAAATCCATTTCTGCAATATATTTTACAAATCTTGTTTGCTAAAATATTATTTGAAAAATTAATTATAATAAAAATATTTTAGAGTATAAAGATGTTTATTAGAAGAGAATATATTAAGAACACCTGTAGTGAGTTTGGCTGTATGTACCCACCCCACAATAGAGGTGGTGCACAACCTCCACTGCCACACCGTGGACAGTGGATACACCAGTATTGAAATACTCACTCCTGCTGGTGAAGGGAAGTAGGGTCAGGTGGGAGTGAAGCAGCAGATTTTCAGGTAGGGCTGCAAACCTGTAGATACCAGTCAGGACCAGGGCGTCCTGGATCACATGATCAACCAAGTCGTATTTGGGGGGACCTTCTTCCCGTTGAGTGCAAGCCGGGCCTTGTCAATCCCCAGAAGGACCCTGTCCAGGTCCTCCACGCTGGCGCTCATTCCAAAGTAAAACAGGAACCCCAGGTAAACCACCAGATGAAACCTTTGCCCTGCAAAGGCTTCTGTAACTCACACAGTTTATTATAGACTGTGCTTATCTTCTTGTTGTGCTTTGTCTTGGCAAACGTGAGCTCTATAGCTGCTGGGACCCCTGTCTTGTCAGCACTCCAGGCCAGCCCAAAGTCCGCCAGGAGAATCTTGGTTTTCTTTACAGCTGTTGTGTCTGCAACAGCCAATTTGCTCACTGCACACCCAAAGTTCTCAAGCAGGTAAGACAGGGTGTGCTCCACTGGCAAGCAGAAGCAAGCAGCCGCATGAGCCCGGCCCATCTCTGGTACATTCTTGAATGGGAGCGTCACAAGGACGTCCCAAAGAAGCTCAATGAAGTTTACACAGTAAACTTCACTGAGGGATACCGGGTCCAGGCAACCAGTTGGGCATCCTTGTAGGCAGTAACTGTCCACTCAGATGCCCCCTCAGCATATGTCAGCCCAGCTAGCACGTCCCTTGTCATTGGGAAGGACTTGTGAATTCTGTCTTCAAGCTCCTGCACAACAGGGGGGACAGATAGAGCTGCTTAGCTGCGTGAGTGGCATAATTAGCATAAAAGGTGGCCAAGACAAAAGGGACCAGGACCCGGCAAGTTCACTGTCTACGTTTTCTAAGAAAAAAAGGTAAGTTTTTTTTGAAAATTTATTAATTTTATTTTTGAGGTTACCTTCTTGTGTTTCTTCTTTGCCGGCGGCTTCAGCCGGCTTGGTCATTCTTGGCGCAATCAATTGTGCTGGCAATTTGGCATCCTCTGCCCTGGCGCGCTTTGCTGGCTTGAGATGTGCATACATCTCCAGGTCATCAACCCAGACAGACGGCACAGAAAGATTGTAGGCCTTGAATTGAAGTCCTTCTACAACGTGCTTCTGGATATTAAGTAAGCGCTCAATTGTTGTTTTTTGATGTGTCAGGCATTTTGGTCATTAATGCCTTGGATGTCACCCTGTCAAGTTTTTTGCCTTCAAAGATGGTGGACTTCACTTTTGCTTTGACCTTACGGTCAATGTCTTTGATTTTGGCAATTGCCAAGTCAAGGTCCTTTAGAAGCTTTTTCAAGTTCTCTCATTTTATTTTTTACTAACCTTTCCATATGTTTTTATAGCTTTTGCCCCAATAAATCTGTATTATTTTGATACTTTTGCCTCTTTGTTTATTCCTTTTTGCTTTCCCATCTACTACATTATCCCATCTTTTTTCCCATTGTGTATATGTTTTATGCTCATCTCAATATGTGTGTTGTTTGCTTTGTGTTGGCATTGTTTCCTTGATTACCATATTATTTTTAGCACTTAAACACACCCCTTATGAAAATATTAACAACAATTTGGTGATCAGCTAAATTTGAATTAGAAAATTATAGTGTTAACTTTTTTTAGATAAAGTTGTTACTGATCTGAATTCAAAACCTTAATGATAAACTTTAAGCCAATCAGGAGCCAAGTGATAAAGTAATTGTTGTGACATAAAGGGTCATTCAATAATTCTTTGATGCATGTGCACTAATTAATATGATTGGCTGGATGTTTGCCATTGTACGCCATTGCTACTGTGGCAAGTTGTTGGTGGACTAGTGCTAACCCAGCAGCTGATTGGTCACTAGTCCACCAACAACTTGCCACAGCGGCAATGGCATACAATGGCATACATCCAGCCAATCATATTAATTAGCGCACATGCATCAAAGAATTATTGAATGACCCTTTATGTCACAACAATTACTTTATCACTTGGCTCCTGATTGGCTTAAAGTTTATCATTAAGGTTTTGAATTCAGATCAATAACAACTTTATCTAAAAACAATTAACACTATAATTTTCTAATTCAAATTTAGCTGATCACCAAATTGTTGTTAATTTTTTCACAAGGGGCTATGGTTGGGTGCTAAAAATAACTGTGTTCAGGATCTAGATACACAACATAGTAAATATATGATTTTATAGAAATAAGCTGAACATAAAGAATAAAACCAACTATAAACAAAGAGAACACAATCAATTGAAATTCAAAATAAAGATAATATAAATAGAAATTTTCTGGGACCAGGGGTTTATTGAGGCAGGGAAGAGTGATGCCTAGTAGGCATAATGGCGCAGGAAGGAGGACGTAGAGGCAGTCCTGGCCTGGGGGGTCTGGGATTGGATTGGTTGGGTTTGCGGGCAGGGGGGTGTTGGTGGCGGGGGTGGAGGCAGGAGGATTGCGCGTGATGGCTGCCATATACTGCTCATTGTACTCCTCATCAGTCATTGGCTGGATGGGCTGGTAGGTGGCTGTGGCACAGGATGGGAGGCACTTATCCTTGCGTGATTGGTTGCCCATGTTCACATGGAAAACCATTTGCGCAAACAAGTCAGCCACTATTTGATGACCAAAGAGAAAATTGTGGTCAAGAACCCAAGATAGAGGCCGTTGAAAGCCTGAGGGCAGCGCTCCCATAGTGTATCTCCAATGTTGAAGAAGAAGACATCAGCCAGATGGACGTCTGCATGGCCGGCGGGGTAGACTGAGGCCTGGTGCCCGCGTCCCTGGATGGCATTGAGGGCGGTGGAGCTTCCCTCCATCTGGTGGCTCAAGAAAACCCAGTATTTGGAATTCAAGCCATCCCAGGAGTCAAGCAATCCACCAAGGATGTGGCTGTATGAGTACCTATTGATGAAATCAGGGTTTGTCTGATAGTAGACAAAACCCTTGGCTGAAACAGCCAGAAATGCACTAATGAAAAACCCTTCTTGCCCTTCTTTCTTCCATTCTTGGTGGTGGCTTTTCCTTGCTCACCAAAATTTTCAAATGCAATTGATAACTTGTAGTATGAGACAAACATGATGTCATCTGTTAGACTTGTCAAGCATCTGACCAGGGTCAATTCAATTGCGGTGTCATATGGGGGATCCTCAGCGCCATCCCATTGGTTGCCAGAAAAATTTGTAAGAACCCTGATTGAAGCCACCTTTCTGTGCATCCAGAGCTGCACCATGCGCTCAGACACCCAAATGCCATGGTGTGCAAGTTGCTTCCGGACCTGGGTCAAGGGAAGCTTGGGGTCCCACTGGATGAGGTCAAGCATTATTGGGTAGGCCTTGGTTATCTGGGACTCTGTGGCCTTCTTTGGCTTCTTGGCTGTCCTAATCAGATTTCCCTTGTTCATTAGGTTGTTGAACTCCTGCATTATGGTGGCTTGGGTAAATTGCAACTGGGCGGCAATCTGGTCCCACAACATACCCTGTAGGTTTAGTGCCACAATTTCCTGAAGAATTTAGGCAGTGATTATTCTGTGTTTAGGGCGCTGGGCGGCAGGAGCTGAAGCCTGATTGGCTGTAGGGGGGCAGGTTGGCTGGTGGCAGGAAGTTGTTCTGGATTGAGGTTGCCATCCTGATTGGTTGGTTGACATGCAGCTTGTGCAGGGGTGGGTGTGGGAGCAAGGGCAGAGCTAGATGCTAAGTGACTCTCAAAAAAGTCAAAGCCATATGGGTCAGGGGACAGTAACAGGTCAGCTTCCTTGTTACCTGCCTCAAAGGCTTGGGTGTAAACGGGTGCCTCTACGTTCTGAGCCTTGCCTCCATTGCAGCTGGCTTGGCTGCTGGTGCGGTTGAAGATATTGCTTGTAAAACCCATTGTAAAAAAACCTAGGATAAAATCACAAAAAGTAGAAATTTTAAAATTTAATGAATTATTTTTATTGTAATCACAAGCCCATATTTGGAAGGTTCTCAAAACCTTTTCATAAAATCTGGAGCCATGAAAACGGATAACATGCCTCTGGTCCTGAATTGGATAGCTGTTGATTGGCTATTAAATTGATAGTTTTCTATTTTAGGCTGCTCATACTACACATCTTGTGTGAGTTCATTTTGCTTTGTGCTTATGTAATCTTGCTTCTAGATTTCTCAAGTTTTGTTTCCCTTTAGTCCTTCTGTTGGTGCCTCATATGAATCCTGATTGGATTATAATATACTCTGGAACAGCATCCATCCATTTCACTTGTTGTGCCAGTTCATTTTGTTTGTGGTTTGAACTACACTGCTTGATGCTTGATATAATTTTGTATGATGGGTTAGTGAAATTTTGTTTTTGGTTTGTCATTTCATTTATTAATCAAAGATATTTAAATTAATTGAATCCTGAATCTTGCGCAACTTGGATTTTGTTTAAATCTGAAGAATTTTTGCTTGTCACCATAGCTTTTAAAACTACTGTATTGTAAAGCTAGCTCCTATTCTGTGGTAGGCCCTTTCCTCAAGGATGGCAGGCTGTCTACCTGCAAGTTCCCCTGAACCTGCTACAGGCTGGATCCCTGACAGTTTGCATGATAATCTTCAGTACAAAAATATCTTAGATATCAAGATTATTTGCACTGCTTTAACCATTCCTTGACCAGGAGTTTTCTATGAGTGAACTGAATAAAGTTCTGTCTCTTCTGATCCTCTTGATCATCTTCAAATCATTATCACTAGGGAAGTTCTCTTTCATAAAAAGGGAGAATAGGGATAAAGATAGTCTTTATTAAAGAAGGAAAATCCCCTTGGAAACCTTCTGATTTGACACAGTTTTGGAGTCATTTTGAACAGCTACTTCTTGAGAAAGGACTTCTTAACGCTTTTGAAGACATCTTGTTACTTTAACCAACCAGATATGTAATCATTAAGATGCAGATCCAGCTTCAACAATAATCCCACTTGCAACCAAAAGATTTCCATAAGACCCCATCAGCTTTCCAGCTAGCCTCCTTCTTATAGTGTCATTATTATCAAAACAAAGGGGTCAACCCCCAACAATTTTCTGAGTAAGTGGGTTTTTGAAATACAACCTAACTTCCCAGTGATCTAAATCCAAATAAAGAAGTCACCTGAGCTTCAAAATCTGTAAACATGACCAGACAATGATCTATTATAGTGGATATCTCAATTTAGCGCTTGAATCATTACAAGTATCAAGCCACCCTTAACCATACAACTGAGTTATCTTCATAATCATATTCCCTCTAGCTGATTTACAATGACTATTTAACAATTATCCTTCAATAAAAAATATTATATAGTCTCTAATTATTTTTCCTCTTAGTAACTCTTCTAAAACAGCACAGTTACTATATTGGTATCAGAGGTAAGTTTTTCATTATACATTCCTTTTCAAAAAATTCTTCCTGTTGCCTGTACTTGATGCAGCCAACAAATATACAAAAGAATCATGTCCAGGCTCCCTGTCAACTGGACGCCCTCCATGCCAGGAACCAAAATAACAAAATGATATGTACTGTAATATAATATTGTGATGCTGGTCCCTCCTTTAACACACTATCTGCCCAATGATTCTTCCAGGTACCTGCTGTCACTCCTTGAGTCCATGATGAAGGTATCATGCCCACTCACGTAGCTCAGCAACTTTGCAGTGCCGCCTTGGAGTTGTTTGCAAGCTCTAACAACAATAACACAGCATGGATCCAATCTGCACAAAACAAGCTGGTGAAAATGGAATGCCCTGTAAGTTTTTGTATTGCAGAGATTTCCATTTGATTGACCCATGACACAGGAACCCAGTGCAGCAAATGCCATAAGGATTACACTGAAAAAAACTGGAACACCTTTAAACAGGACTTCTTGGAAAGATTTGTAATGAAGGACACTGCCCTCATGATTATATGCCAAGTGAAGAACTTGACACAGACAGGCACAGTAAAAGAAATTATCTGAGCCTACAAAGAGCTATGCCTACAAGCACCCTTGGATATGGTATTTGATAATCCAGCCACACACCTCATATACTATGACACTCTCAAGTTGCGCATAATGAGGCACATTAACTTGGACCAAGTAACCAATCTGCAGAGCTTATACTGTAAAGCAGAGAAAGCAAAAAAGACGCACAATGCCCTACATAAGGCACAAACCAGGAAGAAAGAGAGGTCTAAAGACTCTCACCTCTCAAGATGTTCCAATCAACCTCTGCCTAACAACAGTAGCAACAGAAACAAAAAATCTACAGGCTCCAATGGCCAAAGTAATGGGAACAATAGCCAGTCCAATTGCACTCACTTCAGAGTTACCAGCACTCAGGATAATCAGGATGAGGGGAAAGCCCAGGGAGAGCATTAAGCAAGCCAAGCTCTCCCTGCCAACCTTCTGCCTTTCCAAATGATGAGTACTGTCTGGAGGATGTGGACCAGTGTCTAATGATCCAGGTTCCTTCAGGAGACCTGGTACTCTTCACTATTGCCAGACTCCCAATAAATTGATGTCTTATCCTTTCTGCTTTTGAAGTTACACAGTTTCAGCACTCTTGGACTCAGGAGCAGACCAGACCCTTGTTAACAGCCACTTTGTGAACAAGTTCAAGTTAGCCACTAATCCTTTGTGTATTAAGAGTGTGGTTTTAGCTGATGAACATCACATCTCTGCTATGCAGGAAACTGCCCCCTTTTCCATCATGATGGAGAACCTTCACTTCACCATCCAAGGTCTGGTCATTGATTTCCTCTGATTTGACGTGATACTTGGCCTGGATTAGCTAAAAAACGTTATAACCCCCATGTGGACTGGGCCACCTCTGTGTTGACCATCAAACAAGAGGGATTCAACCACCAAATTTACCCTGATATGGTAGACCAGCTTCTTTGGGACCATTTATTTGTATGTATTACAAAAACCCAAGAAGAAAAGGACAATCACAAGGCAATTGTCTGGGATTTCTGTCAGTAAAAGGTCATACACTTCAAGGAGAAGCAAGATACTGTCACCCCTCAGAATCAAGAAATAGTGGCTAGCATTCAGAGACTTCAAGGAGGCCTTTCAGGCTGGCACCTGAGAAACACATCCAGCACACCATCCAACTCAAGGGTGCAGTCCCCAAGGAAACTGTGATGAAATTGGCTCCCTGGTAGTTGGCAATCTGTTGAGTACCAGGAAGTTGACTACCCTGCATGTGAATCTACTAGTATTTTTGGCTTAAACAATTTAAGCTAATTTTTACTATTAATTCAGGGGTTTGAAGCCAAAATATGAGATTAAAATTTACTGGAATACAACTCCATTTAATAAATCTGTTAGTTAAAAGACCAATTTAAGGGGCAATTTATAAGTAAATTTACTAGCAAAATTAAAAAAAAACCTGTGTTTGACGCTCTAAAAAGAGTGACCAGTTTGACACTTTTTAAGTCAAATCTTAATTTTATTAATAAAACACATATGTGCTTATATAATTTTTATTATTTACTATTACATTTTTATTATTGGTATACATAGTTGTTGATTAAGCTCCCAAGCACCACTATACTGGATTTAGTAGTCTAAACATTAATCAACTACCCCACTTATTTTACATTATGTATATTCCGTCTTGTAGATCAAGTGGTGCCATATAAATTAAGCCCAATTTATTAATAGATTTCATATTTAATTTATTAAAACCAGAAATTTGACTCCCCCTGTTCAAAACTATCCACTTGCCACATAATTGGTTTTAGATTTAACTAATCAAAGGCTTGGAATTAAGGCTAAATTAATAAGTGACACACTATGGGCGCCACTTGACACCCATCAACTTGACACCTTAACTGAATGACTAGTGCAGAGAGCTTCTTAACATTTTAACATACACAATGGTAAATAAAACACTCCCAGATCTCTCTGTACACTATTATCACTAATAAACATACTCCTACTCATTTACTTTTTAAATTTATGTTTTATTTTTTAATTTTTTGGGCATATAAAACTGCATTGTTTTTTGGGTTAACTTTCAGAACTGTTTTTAAATTAAGCAAGTTTTATATGTAAAAAACATATTAATTTTGATTTTTCTGCTCAACTCCAAGAAATCTGACAGTGAGAATTCAGCTTTTTTTCACTTGACAGTGAGAATTAGGATCTTTTCAGCTTATTGACAGTGCTGAACTTGACACTTTAGTAAGTTTTGAATGTTTAACCCCCAATAAAAAATTCCACATGCTAACTTATTTTTTGCAATTATAATCTACTACTCTCCCTACAGCTCCCCATATAATTTTAGCTATTTTATTTCATTTTAAATATTTTCTTTGATTTAGCCCTAAGATGTTATGCTGAATCTAACACCTTTGATGCCCCATAAAAATCACTTATTTTCTATGTTTTAACACTTTAGATCTATACTTTGAGTTTCTATTTTGCTTCTATTTACTTTTTTATGCTCCTTTTTGATAAAGAAGCCTTTCTTTGTATTTTTACTTATATTTTGCTTTACTTTACCTCTTTGTGTTTTATATTTTTCATATTGTTTTATTTACAAAACTAATCTTTCCTTTAGCCAATATCATCCAAATCCAACAAGCCTATCAAGCGCCAAGCCTCCAAGGGCTCTAAAGAACCAGCCATCACACACTAGAGTGTCAAGAAGCCTGCAAAGGCAAAGTCTCCCACTACATCTCCTCTTCTACTCCATCTCCTCCCACTCCTCCCCCTCCACCCTAATCTTCAACTTCCCCCCAAGTCCTCAAATAAAAGTAATGACTCTCTCACTGATCACTCATTTTAAAAGTCAGAGGCCAACTCCAAGCCCACCAAGGAGTGCTGTACTAAGAAGATAAAGGCTTCCAAGGAGCCCATCTCTTCTTCTGATAAGAAAAAGGAGGCATCCAAGCAGACCTCAAAGAACCCTTCCTCTCCCCCCTGATGGCTCTTCTCTCCTTCCTTCCTCTGACCCCCAGAATGAGCCATAAGACTACTCCAAGAGTTTTAAAGCTTCTAGTCACATAGCTTGGGATCCACTGGCCATCCACAACATTTGTAATGTGGATGGGGAGTTCAAAGTTCCCAAGTGCTTCCCAAGATACTTACCCATCATTTCTGTGAATGGAGGCCCTGGCTGTAAGAGAGAGGGGCTAGACTAACAAAGTCTGGCTTCCATCCTGGTGGGACCAACCACCAGGATGTCATCCAGTGCAAGACTGGAATAGCTGCTCAAAGGGGCCTCCCAAAGGAGACTGGCTGAGAAAGGGGAGGGAAATATACATCCAAGGCCATAACTAGGGCCCCAGTAAGCAACCACAGAGAGCAAACCTGGGTGGGAGGGACATCTGGATTTAACTCAGGGATTTGGTGCAATGAGGGTAGGTAGGGAGCTGAGACTGCTGTGGGGAGAGGATCAGCCAAGTCAAAAAAAGGGGTTCAGTAGTTCTGGATTCTGGAGGGGGTGACAATCCCTCAGGGTAAGAGGCTGACCAAGGGGAAAAAACATAGGATGCCAAGTTGATGGGGACCTGGTTGAGATGACTGATAGTATTAGAAAGCATACCAGGAGCAAAACAAGGAGTTTGAGAAATCAGGGAAAGTTTGTTCCAAAAGCCAGGGTTGGAGGACCAGAACAATAGGGAGATAGGCACCAATATCCACATAGCCACCTTGTACCAAGGAGACAACATGATATCAGAGGGGTCCTTTTAACTAGAACTTCCAGGTGGACGGTCCAAGCATTCTGGGAAAGTAACAAGGGCACAGGCCAGGCTCAGATTTCCTTGGATCAATTTACTAACAAAAAATTACGGGCAGGCGGACAGACAGACAAACAGACCAGGGGAGGCGGGCAGGGGACAGCAGCAGGAGTCAGGACAATAACCTTTATTATTAAATAAAACTTTAAAATACAAAGAGATTTTCAAAGTCAGGAGTTTTATTCAACAATTGGAATTGATAAGAAAGGGACTTGACAGCCCATGCTTCCATTATATGCAGAGGGGGTGATAGGGCCAGGAGTTTTGAAAGGGGCTATTGGAAAGCAATCTAAAGTGGAGCCTGTTAAAAACCACTGGCCAATCTTCCCCTGGTTTGTGACCAAGAGAATAGGAGCATCAGACCTGGATGTAGGGCTCAGTCCCCCAATTGGCTAGGAGCCTTCCGGGAACTCAGGGTGTGCATTTCCCCTAATGCCTTCCTCTAACATCCCAACTGGAGGGCTCCTGAACCCAATTATTTTGGGCCAAGGGACTTCCGGGCCAGAGGAATTGGTTGCCTGGGATAATACCAATTGCAGGATTTGATACCCAATTTTTCCAGGCCGCGGGTTAAGCCTACCCTGCGTCATGTGGCCCGCATTTTCCTGTTGATCCGCCAGTTGTCTCAGAATAGGGCAACGCCAGGACAGCAAGCAATCTAGTTGGATTAGAGTCTCCTCCACAGTTGGGGGGACTCCAAAGAAAGGATTGGGGCTTTAGCCAGGAAGGCCAACACAAAGCGTTCATCTACTGTGTGGGCCAGGCCCTCCAGGTTTTGGAGGGGTTTTGCCTGCACACAGGCCACTTTTTTTGACGGTCTGGGAAAAACATCACAATTCAGGGCTAAAGGTGGGCCACAGAACTTTACATTGGCTATATTTCAGATAATTATATTTTCAACTGTAATAATCAAAAGCACACCACCAAGAGCAAGCACTTTGTTTGTGAAGATAAGTCTTGTGGGAGCCGCCTGAACCCCAAAGGCTGGGAACAGGTCACAACTTAGAAGGAGGAACACACCTGTGAGCCCCCTGATCACTTAATCACAAGAGTGCTTAAATGGACTGTGGTGATCCACATGTATGTTGTTTTGCAGGCAAGGGTTGATTTGGCTTCAAATAAAGACAATATGCTGAAGAGTGACAATGTGTGGTTAGCTGGTGACGCTGTAAGCTAGTAGGTAACATAGGGCTACTAGGTGTAAGTTGGTGAGCCTAGTAGGTAACATGGGACTACTAGGGTAAGTAAGGCCTGGCTGGTAGGTAACATAGGACTACCAGAGGCAGATGTTGCCTCCACCCAGCAGAAGGGATTGGCTGCTTTGGGCTATAGTGCTTCACCTTGCAGGTAACTGTGGCTGTGGAAGGGTGAAGACTTAGATAGCAAGCAGGAAACTTTTTCTGTCTGGGGGGAGTAGGTTTTAGACCCTTGGCGGGTTACACGGGCTGCCAGGGAGGGGAAGAGCTTTGAGGGCTCTACATACCCTAATACACTTACAGGAGGTCTGTGAGCAAGCATCCTACCTAACAGACTGGTAGAGTGTCCTTGTTTATGCCCCTATGGGAGCTTTGGGGGAACCCAAAGTGAGCATTGGAGGGCATAGATTTTCTCAGAGATGTCACCAAGACTGTTTGCTTGGAGAAGCAAGCTGCAGAACTTGGTGTGATCAGGCCTCTGGGAAGTAGAGCTAATTACTCTGAAACTGAAAGCCCAGACTTAATCACCTGGATGAGTAAATACAATGTATAGACATTGATCTATGGATGAATGGCTTAAGTGGATTGCCACTTGTGAGGGCCCAGTCAAACGCCAGTTTAATGTAGACTCATGCCTGGGTCTACAAGTTCTGGCAATGAAGACTGAGATAAAGAACCAAGGTGGTTCACAGAATTAACATGAAAACTAGCAAGAGGGACTGTTTGATCACAGTGAAGGCTAGTTGACAAACTGTTGCTTCATATTGAATTTTGAGAACCAATATGGTTCAGTATGCAGAGGGAACTAAGGAGGTTCCTAGTGAGGATTTGTTAAGAAACTGGTTGATAATAAGCTGAAGGACCAGAGGATTTCGATGCAGGACTAGCTGATCATATTGCAGGAGGGCCAAAGAACCAGAAGTTTGTGTTAAAGGACTGAAGAGCTGGGAAGATGTGAGTGCAGGACCATGAGATAACCTGAAGGAACTAGCCAGACTGGATACAGAGGCTTGAAGAACTGTTTTAATGTCTTTTGAGAGGAAAATAGATAAAAAGAAGCAGTTAAAATAATAATTAAATACTGCCTGGTTATGATAAAAAAAGGATGTAATATCATATAATGGAAAAGAAAGAGAAGGAAAAATAACATACAGTTTGTTAGAACTGTGAATTTATTTTAAAAAGAAGAATTGAGTAAGAAGGGAGCCAGAAAGAGACCAGAAATGAAACAGAGAAACTGTGAGGGCAAAAGAGCCAATTTTTCCAAGAAAACTAGGAGAGGCGAGAGGACAAGCAGCAAGCAGGTTCAAAGTTGCAAAACGTTGAGAGAAACACAGAGAAACATTGTAAAATCAAGGGGTCAAAATTTGCCTAAGTAAAACATATGTGGAAGCGCTTGAGATTTGCCGGGGAAACGTGATGGGAATCACGGCAAAACCGTTCAAAACGCAGAGCAGTGGTTTACCTGGAGCAAGACAGCCTTGGGTTCAAACCAGAGTTAAGAGCAAGACAGCCTTGGGTTCAAACCAGGGTCAAGAGCGAGTCATCTGGGGAAACCTTTTTGACAAAACTGTTGAATTGAGGTGTGTGATTGGCTGCAAGCCAAAGTCTATTTAATCAGTGTTTTAAGGGCTTTAACTTAAGAGTTAAGGCTTAAAAAATTAGGAGAAGAAGCAGAAAATCCAGGGCTTTCATTGGCTGAAGTAATTTTTAAAGTTTGATATATTTTAGAAGGAGAAAAACCGGATAGTTTAAGCTTTGAAAGACCAGAGTTCTAAGAGAGGTTTTTGGTCTGAAACAAGGGGCTATAAAAAGGGGAGCTATCTGAGACTCTTGAGGGAATGGATCAAGTGGATTACAAAGGCTACAAGAGCTACAAAAGAAGCCAAAGATCAAGAGGAGGAATCCAGAGCTGTAACAGACCGCAGGAGCCCAAGACCAAGTACAAGGAGTCCAAGAGATTGTTAAAGGACTCCAAGTACTGACACAAACCCACATATTCCCTATCCCAAGGTCATATATCAGAAGGTTTCTAAGGGGATTTTCCTTCTGACTGTGAATAAAACGCCTATTATGACCCCTACCCAAATTTCCCACAATAAAAGAATATAAGCTCTATAAGTCAATTACCCCACATTTTCTACCCTAGCCCAGGGGACAAGTAATTCTATTGCCTAGGATGCAGGAAGTTTGCCTCTAGTAAGTCTGCCCAGGAGGAGTGGGAAAAGGTGACTAGGCATCTGGAAATGACAGATAGAGGAAGGGAGTTTATTGGTAGAGAGTTTGCTAGACTATTACAGGATTGGTATTAGCCTACAGAAGGGCTGGCGCCTGCTGAAGTACAAGTGTATTGTGGAGACGCTTGCCTGGTAATTGGGAAGGTACTGGGAGAGTTTGCTCTTATGCAGGCCAAGTATAAGCTCTTAACCAACCATTCACCACTGTTGGAGAATGACAACTCCTCCAAGCCGGTCCCTGGCTATGACTCAGGACACGCTTTGGGGACTGGTGACCAGGAACCCCACAGTACCTTGTTCAGGTCATTTCCACCTCTGCCAACTTCTGTGCTTCCAATCTGGCTATTAAGGCACTCCAGCACCTGAAGCCCAACAATCTCAAGTTGGTGCCCACACAGGAACAGCTGGTTTAGTTTATCAGCAATAAAAGAATTGCCATCAATCCTCATGCCCCCAAGGCCTCAAACGTCTTCTCAGAGCTCACACTCACACTCACCCACAATCTTAAGCAGCTCCCAAGTGGAGAGCTCTTCCTGATTCACAACAACAGCTCAGGGCTCAAAGATTGAATAATATGCTACTTAACTCAGCAGAACCTGATGGAGTTGCAAAGGGCGTCAACCTGGCTAGTTGATGGTACCTTTGCCACCTGCCCCCAGATATTCTACCAGCTCTGAATGGTGCATGCCCAAATAGATATCCAGGTGATTACACCTGCTTTTTTCCTTCTTTCTGGGGCCACCAAGGCCATTTACACCTGGGCTTTCACCATCCTCTGCCGCAAGCTTTCCCTCCTTCCCACCACCAATGACCCCAAGATGACCCCCCCCACACCTGCGACAACCTTCCTGATGCTGATAAAGACCAGGCCGCCCTGGACATGGAGGAAAAGGTAAGTGTCAGGGCCCAGAATGCCCTAGACAATCAGCTAGTCTTCCTGAAGATAAAATAACCACCAGTGTGGAAATTATTGACAGCCGCCTTCCTAAAAGAAAAAACCCCTTTCTGACCAGAAATGGCCAGGGGTTTGCAAGGGTTATGTGTCGCAAACCCTGGAATTGAAATTAAACACAAAATTGGGTCCCTTTTCTATCAGGAAATGGTAAATCAGGAAAGTAATTATTTGATTTTGTGATTGGGTGCTCAATTGCTTGAAGTTTATAATGATGGCTGTGTCACCTTGGCATGCTGCAGCCAACCCCATGAACACAAAAAAACAGCCAATGCTCTTCCCTTCCCAGATCCCAGTGCGCAATTTCCAAGCCATTTTGCAATTATCACTGAAAATGATGCCACCAGGCCTCTGGTGGCACAAACAGCTAATTAATTCTCAGTAAGTATAAGTAGTGAGGAGGAGAGGCCTTCCTCACTGTTGAAATCTTAAAATAAACAACTTTATGCCCAGGACCCATTATTTTCTTGCAGGAATTATATATTTTTGCACCAATATAATCATTATGTTTGAATATATATGCAAATCCACTACACAATACAACTGTGCATATCTGTTCTCTCCTGGTTCTGTTCCTGCCTGTAAAGTTACTCCCCCCTCGGTCTTCTACTTCAATCCTAACCAAATGTTTGGGGATTTCTTTCAGATTAAGCCTGTATATTTATCCAAAGATTTACTGAAAACCCCAAGAAAGGTACTCATACTATTATTTGCTGAATTGGTTTGAAGATGCCCCTACTTAAACCACCCAAGAGATATCTCTGATTAAATATCATATGCAAGAGCAGCTGGGAGCAGTGGTAATTGCATCCAAGACAGATTCCTCAATTTTAGATTGAGTCAGTTTTTTCTTTGATGTTGTCTATTTAAATCTGTGCAGATTTTCCTGTCTCAAGATATGCATCCACATTCCCTCATATCATTGGTTGATTAGTTTTGACATTCAACTTCTCACTTAAATTTCATCCCCTCCCTTTAAATGAAAGCAAGAGTTGTAAAAGACCTTGCTTTGTCATTATCTAATCTTATATAGTTCAAAATTTGTTAGTAAAATTGGCAATTTAGTTTTATCTGTTGCCTTGTGTGTTCAGTTGATTCCATCCCCCTTTGGCTCCCCCAGGAATTGTTAGTGGCAACCATTTGGTTGTTGCCAAACCCATGATTTTTATTATGGTTGAGAGTATGGTTATATTTCTCTTTAGCCTTCTTCCTATTCTTACACTGCCCATTTGATTAAGCCACCTTACG
The DNA here is from genome assembly GCA_014839935.2 of Entomophthora muscae. Taxonomy (NCBI): domain Eukaryota; kingdom Fungi; phylum Entomophthoromycota; class Entomophthoromycetes; order Entomophthorales; family Entomophthoraceae; genus Entomophthora; species Entomophthora muscae. The sequence goes on along the minus strand of QTSX02006744.1, from coordinate 19,826 downwards.
CCATTGACTTGGTGCTCTTCCACCCTCACCACCTGGATTTTCCTCCTGGCCACTCTAGATGTTAGAGTTGTGTAAATAAGGTCCAAGCTCAAATAAAGCTGTGAGGATAAATTGCCCAGACTAAAATCAGAACCAAGAACAACAATGTGCGCTGAAACTTTAAGCCTACAAATCTACAAAGGAAAGGGACAAAGCAAGAAATGAGGATGATTAACAAGACAGAAAACAGGAGGTGTAAATGGACCACCAAAAAGAAATGGGTTTGGGATAAGGGGTTCAAAATCTGCTGATCCTGCGTGGAGACTTTTCTCAACCATGTCAAGACGGCGGCAGCCATGGCCTGAGAAGGGGGTATTTTTGACCCCTGGGTAGCTTTCATATATTGGGGAATGTCTTTATTAAGAGTAGGTAAAACTATCTGAAAACAAGTTTCAGAGGAAAAAATGGGGGGACTATAACTCAACTGGGCGAGAAGAACTCAGATCTGATTGGCTGGCTGGAAATATTTTCACCTCTTGGTTGGAGACTTCTGCCAAAGAGCCAATGACGTCATAATTTGACACTTTTGGGCAACCAGCTGGTCAACCGTCAAGTGCCACTGGGTAGTGATATCTTGTAATCTTCAACGCGTAATTATTTGGACAAAATTCAGGAAGATGCAGGTTAATTCCTTCACTATTAACATGGGCAGCTTTAACCCATTTTTTTCAATGACTAAATTTAAATCATCTAATATTTTCAAGAGTTTTGCTGCTTTCCTGTTCCCATTCTTTTTCTTTGGGCAATCTATTTCAGGCAAAAATGACACTATTGTGACACTTGTTGTGAATAACGGCATTCACCATGTTTCAATTTTGCCTTTGGTGGGCCATTTCAAAGACAAATCTCTTTCTTTCGCTTTTGACCCTCAAAATAAACTGGTTTCCGCATCAGGAAATATGATTGTTTGGTTTCCTGACTCTACGCAACTCACTTGCCCCACTAATGCTGGTGGCAAGTGATCCTACCATCCTGATAGTGTTTTGTGGTATTCCTAACCACTATATAATCCATTTCCTATTCTACCAATAAAATTAGGTTCTATTCACATTTTTGTCTTTGTGTCTTCTGTACTTCCGCGCCTCTCTCTAGCCACGCCTAGTAGAGAATATTCATCCAGGGCCACAAGGTAAACACATTTGCCTTCCCTGTCATCTAACTGAGACTTAGTACAAATCCAATCCTAAGGTTAGGATTCCCCGTTGTGTATCTGTGCCATGCCTCAGAACACGACAACACTAGAGACCCAATTCTGTCTACCATGAAGGAGATTCCTTCAACTCCCCTTGCCCAATGTGCCTGCTGCCCAAGACTTCAGTAAGTTGGGGTTCATCTACATTACAGTATTGGAGCTGGTCAATCAGGTTATGCCCCATACTAGAAGTTAGTGTCCCCTGACTACTGCTGTGAATTATATTGTCAGTATTGAACCATTTGTGAGTATGGCCTTTCAGGCCCGGCCTTCCTCCCCTGTGTGTCAGGAATATTCCTGACATAAATCAAATTATTAACAAGGAACAATGTTGGAAAAGAAAAGGAGATTTTCTGGTCAAGGAGGCAAAATTTAATGAGGACTTTCCCCCTTTAATTGGGGGAAATAAAAATCAAAAAAAGGACAAACTGGAATTTAAAAGTTGCTGGAACAATTTAACATCCAAGCAGGCGCCTGCCACACCCGCCAGCATCCTCTGCCAGCCTCCCTGTGCCCAGCCAGCCACCAGCAGGCCTCCTGCCGACCCCCTGCTTGCCCATCAAACCCCCACTGCCCAGCCAGCCACCCGGGTCCCAGGCCCTATCCCACAACCAACCAGATGTCCCCACCACATGCAGCCAATCAAAAAAGTCCCTGCCTTGCAAAGGAAAAATGATGTTTAATTATTGCCCTTCAGAAGATGGGCAAATTCAGGGTTCAGATGCTGTGGAATATTCTGACTCCCCAGAAGATGGGAAAATTCAGGTTCCAAAATTGAAGAACAATTCACCTTCAGACCAATGGGCTTCAAGGGACCAAATCACATGCTTGGGCCCAGACCCCAGTCAGACTAAGCCTCCCAAGACAAAAATAGAACTTGGAAATTCAATGAGTTTTCAGCATCACCTGACTCCACTTCTAGGGAAAATCATTGGCTCTAGGCAAGAATAGCCAAACCCCCAACAGATTGTCAGGGAACAAGAATTTGACCACCTGCTCAAACCCCAATTCCCAATCACCTTGTCCAAACTTTTTGGGTTCCCCAATCCCTTGCTTTCATTCCCACTTGCAAAGTTTTTCAAGTGGGAAGCACTATAAATAGGGGACCCCCCCCTCAGTAATAGCTTGTGCTATTATTGAGATTAATACCCTCAATAAAGTGAAATCTTACTTAAAAACAACTTAAGTCAACTTTAATTTTTAAGCCCCAGCCAACCCCCCTCCAATCCAAGGAAGATGAACCACCTCATCTTCACAGCTGTACTCACAGCTTGCCTTGGGATTGGGGGTTACTAACAGGGATCAGAGTTCTTTGGGCTCTCACCAGAAGGGCTGGGTCATGACCCTCACTTTGACCCTGGACAACTAAACCCCTCATACACTGGTCCCTGGCCTCCTCTGGTGTCCCTGCATTCCACACTATCTATTGCGGTGTACACCACTCTGTAATACATCTTAACCTACTTTGCCAGAAACTTCAGAAGATACAACATCCACGCTAAAGTCTTCTGTTGGTTAATGACCATCTACCCAATCATCACCGCCTTGACTGTGTTCCAATTTGTCAAACCCCTGCCATAAATGCTACAAGTAGTACCTACCATCTCTGGGTATTACACTGTGGGGGTCCAGCTGGACTTTGGTATGGGCCGTGACAGTAAGGTTAAGAGCTCTTGGGCCACACATATGCATAATGGACTTTGAGCCTGCTCAGTTCAATGCATTTGAGCATCTGTTTGACGGGTAGGTGCAGGGGTGCTACTTCCACTTTTCCAATCAGTTGCTTGCAATTTGAAGGCTCATTTAAGCTTAGTAGGTTGAGCTGGAGGGATACCTTAGACACCTGCAAATTTGTGCTGGCACAATTTAGTGCCTTGGCTTTTTTAAAGCCAGAGCACACTGTGCAGGGGCTCAGGATTTTCTCAAAAGATCACTACATAGCAAAGCAGCCAGTGTTCAGGCCTTTTCTTGAGTGCTTTGAGCCCCAGTGGATTAGGAAGGTCATCACTCAGAGGCAAGGTAAGACCTGAGCCAAGGCCAGCTGGAATGTGTACTGGGCTGCTATGAATGGTGAGCTGAAGACCACTTTGGCACTTGAGGCGTATCACAAATACCTCAAGGCTAACTTTGGGCTTCACCTGAAGTTCAACAAGTTCTTTTCCCTTCTCCAGTACAAGCAGAAGAAGACTATCTCCAAGCTGCGTGACTTGGCCAACCACGTCCCCCCACCAAGTTGACCTTCTTCACCAAGGCCATCCAGAGTGCAGCCAATAACAAGTATAAGGCCTCTGAGGTCAAGCAGCAGCTTGAGCTCATTGCAACTTCCCTCCTGGAAGGAGCCAAAATGAAGAAGGGCAAAAAGGGAAGTAAACTTGCTTGCTTATATGATTTTTAGTTTTAACTTTTAACTTTTTAGCTTTAATTTTTACTTTTTAGTTTGGCTCATTTACTTTTTAGCTTTAATTTTTCCATTTTATATTTAATTAGATAGTATTGATTTCTTATGTATATATGGTAAGTTTGAGATAAATAGTTATAGTTGAATGTGAATGAAATATCTTAATTTTTGTTAATTCTCTAATAAGCATAAGATATTTACAGTTGTATTTATATGAAGTATATCAAATAAATATTTTTTATTTTTTTATATTTTTAAGCATTATACTACATTATATATCTTTATTTTGTCTCATTTGAATTTGAATTTTTATCAGAATAAAAAATATTTTTATAGTGAAGCATGTAAATTAAATAGTAAAATGAGAAATAATTTTGTTATTTCTCCTCACTCTTATTAATTAATGTATGTTTTTATTGAATTTTTGGGTTTTCAGAGGTCACATTAGTATACCATAGGTTTATAGATTAATTTTTTATATTAAAAGTTTCAGTACATCAAGATCTGTTAATTAAAAAATTGTCAACTTCCAGTAGTCAATCAGGCAAAAAGCTGAATTCTCACTTTACTTAATAGTTGATAACCAGGGAGTCAAGCACCAGGGAGTCAATTTTATCACAGTTGCTGTCCCCAAAGCACAGCTCATTTACTGTCTCACCCCCAACAAGGATGACACCCTTTGTGCCTACCTTAAAGAGGCTCTAGAAAAAGGGCTTATTTGACCATTGCAGTCTCCCTTTGGTGCTGCTGTATTATTTGTAGCAAAAAAGGATGGTTCTCTCAGATTGGTCACCAACTACTGCACACTAAACAAGGCTACCATAAAGAACAGCTACCCACTCCCACTCATTGATAACCTCACTGACGCGTTGGGAGGAGTGAAAGTTTTCTCCAAGATTGACCTGATGGCTGGCTACAACCACATCTGCATTAAAGAGGAAGATATCCCAAAAACAGCGTTCTATACCAAGTATGGCTTGTACAGGTGTGTTGTCCTGGACTTTGTAATAACCAACTTTTTGTTGACTTTCATTATGTTTAGGAATGAGGTCTTTACATTGCACATTGGCAAGCACACACTGGTGTGCCTAGACAACATCATTTTGTACAGTCCCACTGTTGAGCAACACCACAAGGACCTGCAAGTGGTGTTTGCAACCCTTGCCCAGCACAAACTCCTGGCCAAACCTTCCAAGTGCTAGTTCTACCAATAGCAACTACCCTTCCTAGGAAATGTGGTGTCTAAGGACAGCATCAAGCCTGAAAAACAGAAAATTGAGACTATTTGTAAAATGCCACCGTCTAAGGAAAAGGGAGAGCTTAAAACCTTCCTCAGGATGATAGCTTACGTTTGACAATTTATCCTAGACTGTGGTGTACTCACAGCATTGTTATCTGCCATCACTGGGGCCAAGTCCAAGTTTGTTTGAACCACAGGAAGACCTCTGTTTCTGCCAGCTAAAGGAGCTGCTGGCAATTTTTCATTGTCTAGTCAAGTGGTGTTGTTACCTGAAACAACAAGAAGCATCCACCGCCTTAACTGTCCATAAGTCCCTTATATATTTCAAGATCAAAGCCAACTTTTCCAGACGCCAAGCCTGCTGGGTGGTGTTCCTAGAACAATTCAATATGATAATTCAATAAAAACCTGGGCCAGAACTGGTCATGGCTGACACCCTCTTGTACCTATATTTAAGGGCTTCCAGAGGCAAGAATGGCCTGGATCTGTACTGGCACCTCCTAGTGCTTCAAACCAAAGATAAAGGTTTCCCTCCAGGAACCACAGATATTACCAGAGACACTGTTGTCAAGAACAAGCACTTGATTACAGACGTTTACAGAACACTGCATTGTAAAATGACCAATGGAGTAATCATTTCATATGTCCCCACTTATCAAAGGGCTGACACAAACCTACAGTATCATTGAGATCTAGGTTACACCAAGAGCCGTAGACTATACGAATTACTTAAGAATAAGTCCTTTTAGCCCACATTATAGCGCAATTTACAGGAAGTACTGGATCAATGTGAAGGGTGTGAAAAGTTTTTCAAAAGCAACACATCACCTAAGTCTTTACTGCTCATTTGCACCCAACTACCCTTCAAAGTATGGGCACTAGACATTGTGAGCCACATGTCAGTAAAACATTATGATAAGAAATATATCATCACATCCATCAATTTTGCAACATGTTGGCCCGTGGCGCAGGCTGTCAAGGCCCACACCAGCAATAAGGTACAACAATTCATAGGCAGAGAAATTATCAGTAAGTTTGGCAAGCCAGAACTCTTGATTACCTATGGAGGCAAGTAATTGACCTCCAACAACATCAACATCTATCTTGTCAGGGAACCAACCCTGACTGGCCAGCTTGCTAGTGTTTGGGAACTGACGTGTCGCAGACTGGGTGAGCAGGGCCCACCAAAGGATTGGTGCTAGCTTAATGAGGTAGGACATTGACTTGCCCACCCACAACCACGGACCGGTGGCAGGGACAATAGTATCTATTACTCCTGTGAGAGTAATGTATACAATTCCAAAAAGCTTGTTGGTATAGTCCAGTGGGAGCTCAGTGGTGGAAGCAGGCATTGGTTTAGGGATAAAGGGTGGCTCCATGTCTATTTGGTAGGCAGGAAGGAAGTTGTATTTATCTCTGAGCAGGCAGGGTTTGGTAACATACCAAGGGCCTTCTTGGTTGTATCTGGTTAACTCTGTAGTTCTGGCCCAGGGATCCTGGGCTAATATATTGTCAGCAATGTAGTCCTTATACTCAGGCTTTAAGGGGTACTCTGTGAAATGAACAGGACCAAAGGGAGTACCAGGCAGGAGGTACATAGCTGGCGGGCTGGCAGGGGGGTCAGATGATCTTTGAGTTAACTGGCAGATAACAAGAATAAAACATGGCAATAATTGGGGAAACTAATATCTCATAACCTTTATTTAAAAATGACAATGGGGGTTGATATTGGCCTGGAAGTTATTTATACCACACTGCCAGGCTTCACTACCTGGTTGGGTTTTCTGGGCTTGGGCAGGTTGGCATTGGGGGTCTCAGATGGCAGTGTGGCGCTCGGCACTGGTGGTTTGCCACTGGCCGCTTTGGGGTGAGAAGACTTCAAATCCTTCTGTTTGTTGATTTGGGTATTGGGTGCCTCCTTGGGTTCAGTGCCTCCCCCGGGACTTTGGGGGAGTTTGGAATAATTCTCATGGAGAAACTTGTGTATTTCACCAAGAAAACCGCCGGTGTCAGGCGTTGGTACCTTGGGGAAATTCTTGGCATCTTGCACTGGCAGTTTGCTTGCAGAATCCTGAAGGATGGCTAAGGGTTTGGGTCCTGGCGGGATGGTAACAACTTTATCAATCAGTAGTGAGTTATTGGGTTCCCAGCTCATGGGTCTGGCGGTCTGTGAAGGGTTTTGCCCAGGGTTTGATTCTGGTTCTGTATTTTGAGATTTAGGAGCATCCAAATTGTCATTCCTGACATATCTTGCCAAACAAGATGACAAACACACTGTGACAACACCATACCACCCACAGGCCAAAAGATGTGTAGAGCAGCTAAATGGCAGCCTTGTGCAAGCCTTGGCCAAGCTCACTGCTGAGAGACCTGAAGACTGATATAAGCAGCTATCAACTGCACTACTTGTGTGCTGAACCCAAGTAAACATATCCACCGGGAAAAGCCCTTTTGATTTGGTATATAGCACATAGCCAAATATCATTCAAGCATTAACAGGACCCAAACTGGAAATTCCAAGTAAAGTCCCCCTGCGTTCAGACCCTCAAGTTATAGAGGCCAACAGTAAGCAAACAGAAAAGGAAAACAAACGTCTGCAAAAAAATTTGCCCCCATTCAACGGAGACATGAGGTTGGTGACAAAGTAGGGGTAATGAACACTGACAAGAGTAAGCTACAACCAGAAAAGGTTGGCCCTGCCATCATCCTAAAGGTAAATGATAACAAGACTTCCCTAGTGCAAGGTCTGGGCAAAAAAAACAGGATAAAATCCTACAACACAACAGACTCTGTCCATGCAAAGCTTGTCAGAAGCAACAGGAAACGTTTCTCTCTGCAATCAAACAACAGCTGGTACAGTACGGCACCCAGGCTCCTGACAACCTCCCGCAGACCTCTCCATGGAGGAGGCCAACTCTCAGCCAGGAGGGGGTGTTGAAACAACAGGGTCAACCCCCTGGCAAATTTCTGAGTAAGCAGGTTTGTGACCTGCAACCCAGCTTCCCAATGACCCAAAGCCAAATGAGCAAGTTGACTTGATTTTACAATTCCAGCAACATGACCAGACAATGATCCCTTGTGGTGGATATCTTGATTTAGTGCTTGACTCATTACAAGGATCAAGCCACCTCCCTAACCATCCAATTGAGTGATCTCCAAAATCATGTTCCTATTATCCTGATTCACAAGAACTATATAACTTGTATCTCTCAATAAAGGATATTATCTAGTCTCCAGTTATTTTTACTCTTTGTAACTCTGCTAAAACAGCACAGTTACAACACTATTCTACTTTTGGGTAGTAAAATTTAATTCAATTGGCTTTTAAAAAGGTAAGTATCTAAAGTTAATCCTGTTAAATACAAAAAAATCTAAAACTTATATGTGTATATCACAGTTTCTATTAGTAGTTAAGCTATATCCATATTTTTGTTTTATTATAAATATAAAAAAGGGCTTATGAGAAAAAGTATAGTTGGATCAAATTTGACTGGAAATCAGTCAACAAAAAGATAATTGTCAGAGTATCTTCCTGCCCCCAGATCCCAAGCATGGTTGGAGTAAGGAGGGGTACCAAAATTACCCTAAATTGTGTTGTGAAAAGGGAAGGGACGGAAACAGCAATTGTGCAAACACAGTGTCACAAACCCATTTTTTGGATGTTTCAGATTGGTTCACAAAACAATCCATGTGATTTTGTGTCACAACTTTTGGAGTAGGTCACAATTTGTGCCTCACTCCATTGTGTAGATCACAAAATATAAAAAGAAGTTGGCTTTCATGGATGAAACCAATGATTTCATTTTGTGAAGGGGCACAGGATAAAAATTAGAATGGTTCTTGAGGGTGAAACAGATGGTGCCATTTTGTGCAAACCACAGGTGTAAAATTAGAGCAAGTTCAGTTGTAGGACTTTATTTTTAAATTGAATTTATCAAATCTTTACCTTCCATTACCTCACAATGATAGATTTGATCATACCAAAGTTTGCTTTAGATAATTATATTAAAACACCAATCAAAATATTATAAATATCTACTTCAATTGAAAGGAATAGCTTACATACCTATGATTGGACACACCACCAAACCACACTGAGATTGCGCTTGGTCACATCACAATCCATGCAGATTTGGTTTGTGACTTTTGGAGCAGGGCACAAAATGTGGCAGTTGAAATTGTGCACTGCTCCCTAAAATCACAAAATCAATCTTCATGAATTTTGATGTGACATGAAGGTCACAAAATAGATTGTGCTCAACTGATAAAGTCACAAAACCAATTGTGTAGATTTTGGTGCCCGTCCCAACCCTAGTTGTGACCAAGATGACTCGTCACAATCTGTTTTGTGGTTTTGACATCTGGTCACAGCACAACTCATGCAGATTAGTTTTGTGGCTTTAGAGGCAGGGCACAGCTGTAACTGGCACATTTGTGACCTTCCCCTAAAGTAACAAAACATATCAGCATGAGTTGTGCTGTGGCTGAGCACAATCTAATATGGTTCTTTATTTTGACCAGCCATGATTGACAAAGTAAATTACATAATGCCGGGAATTATTCAGCCAAGTAGGAAGGCTCAGAAAGCCAGAAACCCTTTAACAAAATTGACCAATTTAACAGACTTGAATCAAACAGTTGATCAAAAATGGGTTACAGCTGCTCCAGTTTGCCAGTTGAATTTGAAGTCACCTTGTAAGCTAAATGTTGATAAATTGATGTAATTTGAGAGTCACCTGATATGATCTGATTTATCAGCATTGTCATTGGAAGTTGGTCACTTAAGGGTTCTTTGCAAACTGGACCAGATACTTACTTGACTATGTTGGAGAAATAGGAGCCCAGGATCCAGGGGTATTGCTTAGTTGAATTTATATATATATTGAATAATTTTCACTGTTTCAACTCTTGAGAGTTGAGTCCTCCCAAAAATTTACTCAATAAAATAAAACATCCCTTGGTCTGATTTTTATTTTAAATGCATCCTGTAGTTGGCCTTTTGCGCTATATTCCCTACAATTCAATCCTTAGCCAGATTATTATGGGAAGATGGGGCCCTGCCATTGGTACTTTGTTGTCGCCTCTGCCAAATGTTAGTTCAATGCCTGTCAATCTCAGAGCTGTTCCTCCTACTGTTGAAGCTGAAACTCTGAGGCTATCTGTCAGGGATCCACTCTCAGCCCGCTGGCCTGCCGGTTTTGGGGGTAACTTGGGCCGGGGTTTTTGCTGGCAGGGCCCACCATAAGAGAGGAGCTAACTTTAGAAGGTAAGAAGCAGACTTCCCCACCCAAGACCACGGGCTGGCGGCCTGAACAATGGTGTCCACCACCCCCGTGAGGGTGATGTACACTATTCCAAAAAGCTTACTGGTATGGTTGGTTGGGAGGTCAGGGGAGGAGGCTGGCATTGGTTTGGGTGTTACAGGTGGTTCCATATAGATGTTGTAGGCCAGGAAATAGTTGAATTTTTCTCTAAATAGCTTGGGGGTAGAGAATATCCACAGGCCTTGGCGGTTGTATCTGATGGCGGATTGGATGTGGGCTAATGGGTCAAGTTCAATGATCTTCTCTGGTATATAGCCTTTATATTCAGGCTTTAACAGATATTTGATAAAATGAACAGGCCCAAAGGGGATGCCAGGTGGACATAAAACTGCAGGCAGAGAGGCAGGAGGGCCAGGAGATCTCAAACTGAACTGATGGACGGCAAATACAAAGTATGGCAGTAGCTGTATAAGCCAAAGAAACATAAGCTTTATTTAAAAATGGCAATAAGTTTGGAGCGCGGGGTCCTTGGGTTTATATAGCACCCTACCTCCAAACTTAACATTTTCCATGGGGGGTCATCAGGGCATTGGGAAAGGCAGGGCCGGGGGAATTGGGGACTTGGGTCTAAAGGCAGCAAAATGGCGCTTGGCCTGGGAGTTCTTTCATTGGTTGTGACTCCCAATTTAGCTACCTGATTATCTTGCTCTAGCGTTGTGGTCATGGGGCCAGGTTGCGGTCCGGTGCCTCTTCCTTGGGTTGGCTCTTGATTGGTTGCTGGTGAAGACTTCAAACTCATGAAGCTAATAGTTGTTGCCTGGTCGCCTCCATTAGGTGTTGTGATTGGCACTCCACTTAGTGCAATAATTTCCTTGGCTTGATCTGTTTCACTGGGTGGGCCATCATCTTCAGCATCAGCTCGCAGGGGCTTGACCCCAGAAAAATGTGGGCGGGCGGTCCCGCGGTCCATAGGCCCGGCAGCCCGGGGGAATCCAGGTTCCGGGTTCGATTCCCACTCTTGGGCCTGGGGTTCCAGAGGAGGAGAATTGCCAATCCTGACACTATCCCAATGTCCTGAATTTTATACCAAAGACACTCTGATTCTCTTGCAGGCCATTTATCTAGGGCTTTTTTGGTTGGGGTTAATTATTTTACTTAACCCTAGTATCTCATTTGGAAATTTCATAAAACAGTATCTGAAGCTGTGTTGGTGGTTAATTATTAACTGTGTGGATTTGGTGGGTGATTTCCCACCACACAGAGACAGCTTCTTATTATCCCTCAATTTTTGTCACAATAATGGGGTGATCCTTGCAGGTGATGCTTTCTGGTTGATAAACCTGTTGTATAGATTTGAATGAAGAGTGTTTTGCTATGCTGAACCATAATGAACTTTGGTTCAATCAAGGCTACTACTGTGAGATATTGATGGGTAAAGCTTTTAATGAACTGATGGTCGGAAGTAGGGCTGGGGCCGGTCTGAAATGGTGGCTGGTTTATAAAAAGAACTGCCAACCGTTCAAGATACAGTAGTTTTAAAAGCTATGGCGACAAGTGAAAACAATCCAGATTTAAACGAAATGAACTCAGATTTAGCCGAAATTAAAAAAATGAATTTATACTGATTTACAATAGATTTGGGTCCATTTCAATTTCGCTTAAATCTGAATTCATTTCGTTTAAATCTGAGTTCATTTCGTTTGTTGCCATAGATTTTAAAACTACTGTATAGGACCGTAGCCTACACATCTACAGGAGGATGTTTTTTTAAAAATAAAGATATAACTTTTTCTTTCAAATTTTAAAGGTATAAAATATAGGGGTTAGAATTAAATTCTGATTCAAAAATAAAAATTTATTAAAAAAATATATATATAATTTTTTATTTCCAGAAAAAGGAAAGCCGTCTGCTGCCGTTTTTTTTAAAAAAATTGGATTCCCCTGGCATGAGGGGATCCTAAAAACAGTAAGGAGACAGCTTGGATACAACGCTTATGGCAAATGCCGTAATCATAAAGTTTTTAATCCACCACAGCCCTAATTGGAAGGTAAAATTTTGGGGGCTGGAACTGCTCTGATCATACATCCTGCCCCTTGCATGAAACTGTATCTCATGTCCATCCCTAAACCCCTTTCTATTTTTACATCCTGCCCCGGGCACAAGATGAAATCATCAGTTCCATCCTTGAAAACCACCTTCCTTTTATATTCTGTGACCTACACAATAGTGAGGCATGGATTATGACCTGCTCCAAAAGTTGCAAACAAACCCACACAGTTTTTTTGTGACCCAATATAAAACCTTCTTAAAAATTGGTTTCATGGCTCTGTGATCACACTATTGCTGTGACTAGGGATGCTTCGGCTCAGCCCCGGCTAGCTTTCGGCTCAAGGCCGCTAAATCTAAAACGGTTTTTATAAATAAATAATCTATTTCAAATAAATATTTGATATCAGTGGCCAGGAGCCAGAAACTGCCCGCGGCTGCCCGGGCTTGGCCGAAGCAGCCCTAGCTGTGACCATTCCAACCCTAAGCATGGTGGTCTTGGAAGTTGAATAGGCACCCCGCAATTTAAGGAGGGGGCAGTGAGTTTCCGGAATGCCTGTGCTTGAACCCCATGCCGTGGATGAGGGTTGAACAACCTTCCTTTTTGGTCTCCAGGCTTCCCCTGCTAGAATGGACTTATTAGGTTGGTTGGGGCTGGACCCATGTTTCGGGGTTGAGGTTGCTGGTTCTGCTCAGGTTCCGTCCTGACTTCTAAAGGGGCCCGCCACACATTGGCATGGCTTTGGGGGTTATCCAATCTATCAGATAGCTTGGTGGGATGGATTTGGGATGTTGGATTGATATGCTCTATCGATGATCGAGAGATGGCGGCAGACAGGTGCTTTACAAACAGGCCCCCTTTCCAAGTAGTTGGTGGGATTAATCGATGCGGTTGCTCAGTTCATATATTGAGATTTGTAGGATGCTTTCAGGGGGTTGGATCGGGAAGTTTCGGAAGGGTGGGATGGGCCGGAAGAGTGGATGGATTACTGGCTTGGGTAATAATGTTCCCTTTTGGCGGGAAATTCTGCAACGATTGAATTAGCGGGCTGGAGCCTGCCATTGGCTTGGTTTTAGTTGGCGGCGCAACGGGGAAGGTTCTGGAAGTTGGTGGATACCGGATTTGCTTTTGTTGACAAGTTCAGTCGAGGCGGATTGGTGGCGGTTAGGTTAGGCTCGGAAATGGGATGGCGTTGAGCGGCTAGTTGATCCGGATCGTGGCGGATAATATCCGAAGAAAATGTGAACATAGTTGAGTAGTAGTATAGATATAGTTTATTATGCTGAATTATGATACATTCAAACGGTGAGTGCGCTGGGCCACTTAAAGAGGCTCTTGAGGCGGACCAGCGGGGAGTGGGCCGGAGAAAGAGAGATAATCTTGCACAGCGACAAGCACAGCAGCAGGCGGATGTTGAAGTGCAGTCCGTCGTGAATCATCAAGTCATCACCACAGAGATGGGCAACCAGCGGGCAATCTTGGAAGGATTCAAGGGGATGGCTAGACTTGATTGTGTAGCGGCGGTCCAAGGCATGGACACTCCAGCCTCGCCTGGAGCGTGTAAGCTCATATGAGATCCAGCGGTTGGAGTTGGGGACGCTTGTGCTAAGCAGCCACTTGTGGGGATTGATTTGGATGAGGTTGCCGCTGAGGCCGGTCATGGTGATGTTGTAGTCGGGGGACATTATACGCGCCTTGTCGGCTGAGCATGTCATCTTGACTAGGTAGTTTCCTTTTTCGTAAAGTGTGCACGATTGTTCCTTCAAACAAACTTGAAACTCCCCCTGTTTGTTTTTGAGGTTGAAGCTATTGTTACTACGATGAATAGAGTAGTGCATCATGTCGACCACATGTCCTCCCCCTCCCCTAAATACCCCATTGCAAGCTGCTTCTACCCTTGCCTTGGGGATGCATAAGGGGTCAGCCAATCATCATCTGGACTCGCCACTTCAGTTGGTTCTCGAATCATCCGACCCATGATGCCATTGTTCGCTTAGTTACTTTCCAGCCAGCCATTTCTCCATTGCATCCAAGCTAATGCCTCATGGCTAGAATCGCCAATCGGCTGTCCAACAATTTTCTACCGAATGACGTCATTATTTTAAATACTTTACTACTATTGTTGCAAATCAATCATCAGCCCACTATTCCAGGCATTTCTTTACAGAACTTCGGAATATACTTATTCCGGCCAACCAGCCTATCACTGTTCCGCGATATCCATTTCATCCAATGAAACTTGGTTCAATCATGAGAAGCCTAAAAATAACTCAACTGTAATCACGTTATTTAGAGTAAGAAATCTCTAAAATAAAAGTTCAATCAACTGACATGTATCCATAAGAAACCAGGAATAAAACAGCATCCATTATCATGCTTATAAAAACTGGGACCTTTATTTTTAACAATTTTTTATAGAAAAAATCACACTTTTTAAATGCAATAAAACAGTTTATTTTTAGAATTTACAAGCTCATTATAAGCTAAAGCTCACCCTTTTTAAACCAAGCAAATAAAATTTATAAACCAAACATTAAATTTCTTAATCAAAGCGGTGAATTCCTACTACCAACCCAAAAAGATCATCCTACATTTCCAATATGTCGGCTAGACCTAGCCCAATAAGCCACTCATTTAAATATTTCAACCACCGTTTTGGCTGCGGACCATCGCCGGAAGCTAGCCGAACAACTCAGCCGTCAGCAAACTTCCCCCAAGGAGTTGAATCTACACCCGCTAAATTTCAACACCCACCATCCAGCTTTAAAGTGCCGCCCATCGACTATAAATCCTAAACCAACCGCCACAGCTTAAACTACAAGTGCAAATGGGCCAGCAGCCCTCTCGATTTAGACCCCCAAGTCATTCCAGCCCCAAGATTAATCTGACCGACGCATTTCAAATATCTGTAACCGATCCTAATCTCCAGCGATTGGCCGGCTTAAGCTTGTGGATCCTTCACTACTGGTTTGGAGCCTATGCAAGCTGAAAACTAGTCAGCTGTATCAGTTATAGGGTTGAAGCGGACCACCTAGTTTCTGGATTATCGCGCCCTAGCATTGATTTATAAGAAACTTATATTAAGAGCAAGTCTGTCTGTGATGTCAGCTTGAGTGCACTCGAGCTGTAAGAAATCCGATTGAATAGATATTTTTAGATGTTTTATATATTAGTCAATGACCAAGCCAACAGTTTGATTTGGCTCATCTTACATGCAACCCCTTCCAAGCGCTTTTGAAAACATGCAGGCTGAATCTGGTGGAGTGTGACCTAAATTATATTGAAATGAGATTATAGGCCAACGGACTTTGGTAAATTTATATCTAACTTCTTGATTTTTAAACAGTGGTTCAACTACGGGAAAACGGCTTATCTGTAGATATTATCCAACCTCCAATGTATGGATTAGGTTGAAAGTTTTGAAGCATTCTATTTAAAAATAGGATTAATTTGCTGCAACTTTATGATCTCATGTCCAACCTCTATGCTGAGGATGAGCTTGGCATGAGAAAAGTGGGCTTGATCACTTTGAAGGGATCCATTCAAATTAGATACATAAATGTTAGTTTGAGTAAGAGATGGTTGGCTAGCAAATTTCAATTTTTATTTTATTTTTAAATCCCAGTAGTAGAATATTCTACTTGGAAGCATCACCTGATCCAATAAGCTGCAGATTGTTTCAGAGTTAATTGGTGCATCACCTGATCCAAGTGGCTGCACATTGTTTCAGAACCAACGGATACATCGCCTAATCTAAGCGGATACATATTGTTTTAAAGTTAACCCTGCTTACCATTGCAACATCCTAATTAGGATTCAGCAGAGTAAACTAGCAGCAGCATTATTAAGCCTCAATAAAATAGTTTTTATCAGTTCCAGAGTAAATACATAACATTTTCAGACGATTCCAATCACAATGACATTAAATATGCTAGCTCCAACTGCTCTAGATGCTGGGATATAGAGTGAGTACTGAAATCGAGCTCGCGTCATAATCGCATGTCCAGGCTCGACAGAACCCATGCGAATGTACATTCAGTACCCACCAAAAATCTAAAAATCTAAAAATACCAGATCTCTGTAAGTGCTAAGCCAACCTAAATGCCGGGTGGCTATTTTTAAAGGTACCGGTCAGCTCGATATTTTTAGAGAACCCAGCTAGTCAAAAGTTCATTGGTTAAACTATCGTTTAAGCTTTTTTAAACTTAATACTAACCTCCACTTAGTTAGATTTACATCCTATAGCTATGCTTGAAGTATGCAACTACAGCAACCTCATTGAGTAATGGGACAACGACACTTTTTAAGATGATGCAAGGGTTTACAAATCGAAAGCGAGTAAAGTTGGTATGAAAAGATGCACCGCAAAATTTTATCCAAGGCTTTAAAAATATGCAAAAGTAAATAAAAGTAGAACAAATATAAAATAAAGTAGAAGTTATACAGTAATTTTCAACCCTGTTGAGATAATCGAAAAGTCTCAGTCTAAGAACGAAAACAACTCAGTCTAAAAACGAAATCAAAAATCAAGGAATTTATATTAAATTACTATAGATTTGGATCCACTTTGATTTCACTTTTAGACTGAGCTGCTTTTTTCTTAGACTGATAATTTTCATTTATCTCAACAGGGTTGAAAATTACTGTACATATTTATTATCATATTTAGGTAACTTACAATATGGAATATCTCAAGTACTTAGTACTTTGCTGGTCCCCCTTTGGCTTTGATAACTGCAGCAAGTCTTCTGGGCACTGAGTGGACAAGATTTTTGAGAGCTTTCATAGGAATTGCCTCCCATGTGTTTGCCACTCCAAATTTTAGATCCACTATGGATTCTTTGGAGCCTTCTGGAAAATTAGACTAAATAACCTCCCAAAGATGTTTGTCATGTTCAGCTCCCGGGGACGACATCCTGGAGGACACGGCAGGAAATCTTTATTACGAAAGAAAGAGAGGTTCGAAGCTAGCCTTGGATTAGCCTTCAGGGCAAAATTAAGGGCACATACCTTAATTTCCTGGAAAACGAGATGTAAAAGTCCTTTTGGCAGAAAGGACAGGAAAAGCTTGAAGATTATAAAAGCCAACACAAATGTGGATAAACTTGTCTTTATTAGGAGAAATGATTCTACTTAAATAGTAGACAAGGAACGGTGATCACTCATTAGGAAGACAGAGTGGCTGAGGGGGTCACGCTGGGATGAGGTCATACCAGGATCAACCACAGACAGGTACAATAATCCGGAATGGGTGGATATTGAACCAGACCCATTTACAGAAGGCAGGGAATTTCCAAACTCAAAGGCAAAACCAGCCAAATCTTTGCAACTATCAATATCCGAAGGCCAAATTGAAATAGCATTAATTGCGCAATTTACGACATCTCCCCCCTCAAGATTGGACACAGGGAGTTGATACTTGCAAAGGAATTTGGAGTGAACGCGGGCAAAAAGACGTCCAGAAGACAGTAGTTTCACAGTGTACTTGACACCCTTCTTAAAGGTGACCTCACAGGGCCCAACCCATAGGGAATCCAGCTTGTGGGCTCTACCACCTGTACAATTCTGGTAGTAGAGAACTAGATCACCTACTTGGTATTTGGGGAGGGGGGCTCTAGCAGCATTGGACAGAGAGAGCTCCAAAGCCTTAACCTTATAAGCAGTGTAGTAGGTGGTTGTCTGGATGTCAATGATACGGTTGGTTAAGTCTTTAATGTGGGTCTCAGGATTTGCAGATGTATCAAAATTGATCAAAGGGGGTCCCAAGATTGAGGGAGGTAGTGGCCTCACGTCCATAAAGCATGGCAAAAGGGGATTGACCAGTCACCCAGTGTTTACTAAGGCGGTAGGCAAAGAGGGCAGCAGGGAAGAACATGTCCCAATTGGCAGCGTCAGAGAGTGTGAGTTTTCTCATGATGGATACCAGGGTGGAGTTTGCTTGTTTGACAGTTTCATTGGTGGGGGGATTATATGGCGCAGAGAACAACTGGTGAGTCCCCATAGCTTCGACAATAGAGGTGATGAGGCGAGCATTAAAGTTGGTACCATTGTCAGAGAGCAGGACTTGAGGGCAGCCATGTCGATAGAAAATGTTTTGCAGCAAGAAAGTAGCTGTGGTCCTAGCCGTTATATCTTTTGTTGCTCTGGCTTCAACCCACTTGCTAAAGTGGTCTCTAGCAACCAAGATAAACTGACATCCTGACCTAGACCAGGGGAAAGGCCCAACAGCATCAATACTCACCATGTGGAAGGCATGATTTAGAGGGATGAGTTGGAACTGTTGTTGGGATGGACGAGGACGTTGGAGCTGACAGGAATGA
This sequence comes from Entomophthora muscae, assembly GCA_014839935.2. Taxonomy (NCBI): domain Eukaryota; kingdom Fungi; phylum Entomophthoromycota; class Entomophthoromycetes; order Entomophthorales; family Entomophthoraceae; genus Entomophthora; species Entomophthora muscae. The sequence goes on along the minus strand of QTSX02006744.1, from coordinate 1,325 downwards.
CAGGAGGCAAGGACATCAGGGATCAAAAGGCGCATATTTTCCCAGTAGAAGTTTTTGCACAACCAGTCATGAGTCTTGGCTATGCCGCCCTGGCCAGTGTCAATGTGAGCTTGGAGGATGATGGCTATCCTCATGCTAGGGCAAACGTAGGGTAGGTAGGCATTGTTAACTTTTTTGAAGAGTTGTCTATCACAAATTATAGTGTCCTTGGATAGGGTCTGTAGTGCCAAGTGAATGTCTTTGGGCTCAGTGGTCCAAGAGTCAAGATACCCTATTAGTTCATATAGTCAATCAGCATCAGCGGGATGGATAGCCAGGATTGGCATTCTTGACAGGCCATCAGTGTTCTGATGTTGGGCCCCAGGATGGTGTATCACAGTGAAATCATACCCTTGTAGACGTAGAGCCCAATGCGCTAGTTGACCTTCAGGTTCCTTTAGCTGTTGTAGCCATTTGAGGGAGGAGTGATCTATGACTACCATGAAGTGGGTTTCATAGATGTAATTCCAAAACTGTTTCACCGCATGCAGCACCGCCAGACATTCCTTCTCAGTGATACTGTAGTTCTTCTCATGCTTATTGAGGACTCTTGATGAGTAGGCTACATGTCAATCCACACCTTCATTGTCAAGTTGGGCAAGGATAGCACCCACAGCTACTCCACTAGCGTCAGTATACAAGATGAACTCTTTATCATAATCAGGATAGACTAAGATAGGAGCCTCCTTGAGCTTGGCCTTCAGTGCTTCAAATGCTTGTTGCTGGCTGTCAGTCCATTCAAAGGGGACGTTGCAAAGCAGTTGGACGAGGGGTTTGCTCAGTTCAGCAAAGTCAGGGATGAACTGTTGGTAGTAGCCCATCATACCAAGGAATACTTGAACCTCACAAAGATTTGTGGGAGGTAGCATCTTGTTGATGGCTTCCACCTTATTATTCATGGGGCAGATTCCAGTTTGAATGACTTCATGCCCTAGGAACTCAAGACGTTCCTTGAAGAAGGAACACTTGGAGGGTTTGAGTTTCAAGCCAGCCTCATAAATCTTGATGAAGACAGCCTTGAGATGATCCAAATGGTCGGTAAAGGTAGCGCTGAATATGGTGATATCATCAAGGTATATGAGGACACAAGAGAGCTTTAGATCTCGTAGGATGGAAACCATAGCCCGTTGAAATGTGGCAGGGGCATTGCAGAGTCCCTGGGGCATACAAGTGGGTTCAAAGAGGCCTTCCAAAGTAATAAGCAAAGCCTGTTATCAATCTTCAGGAGATAAGTCAACCTGCCAGTACCCCAAAGCTAGATCCATGGCAGAGAAAAACTTGGAACT
>QTSX02006743.1:0-48681 GCA_014839935.2 Entomophthora muscae | reverse complement strand
CAAGCATTGACAGGGTCCAAACTGGAAATCCCAAGTCAAGTCCCCCCTTGCTCTGATCCTCAAGTAATAGAGGCCAACAGTGATCAAGCGCCAAAGAAAAGGAACACTTACAAAAAACCTTTGTACCCATCCACCAGAGACATGAAGTTGGGGACAAAGTCTGGGTCATGAATGTTGACAAAAGCAAACTACAACCCAAAAAATTAGGGCCAGCAATCATTCTAAAGGTAAACAACAATAACACTTACCTTGTGCAAGAGCTCGGGAAATGCAAGCAAGACAAGACCTTACACCACAATCGCCTACAACCCTGCAAAGCAAGACAGAAACAACAAGAAACCGCCCTGCCTGCCACCAAACAACAACTGGTTCAATATGGCGCCTGGGCTCCTGACAACCTCCCTGACAACCTGCCCCCAGAGGAGGCTGACCTTCAGCCAGGGGGTGTCAAAACCGCAGGCTCAACCCGCCAACAAGGTTCTAATCAAGCAGGTTTGTGACCTGCAATCCAATTACCCAGTCACCCAAAGCCAGACTAGGAAGTCAACTCAAATTATCAAATCTATCAACATGAACAGATGATGATCCTTCACGGTGGATATCTCAATTTGGCGCTTGACTCATTATCAGGATCAAGCCACCCCCTCTTCCATCCAGCCGTGTGATCACCAATCATGTTCCTACTATCCATTGATTCACAATAGCTATATAATCACTATCTTGCAATAAAGATTATTATCTATCATCTAAATATCTTTCCCCATGTAACTCTTCTAAAACAGCACAGTTACAACATGGTTTCTCTTTAATGATCAACTTCATTGGCCAGAGCAATTAACTCTCAAGCACAATGAATATGGGGCTGTCCTGGCATTCCTGGGCATCATCCTTCATCTCCAGAAGGTCCTTCCAGGATAATCATCTCAGTGATGGTTGCTTGTAACTCCAGGATATCTTGTTAGAGTTCATTCACCTGGGTATTAAGCCTGGCTTCTTGTGGGCTAGGCTGAGGCACAACTTCTGGAGGTGCTTGGCTTTGGGTAGTGGTGCAACATTTATTAATGGTGTCTAACAATTCTTGTTCTTGCTGCATCAGATCCTTGGAGGACCAGCCAACAGAAGATTGATCAGGTTATCTAGGTAATCTTGCAACCCTTGGATAATAGTGATTGCAGCATACTTTTCCCAAATCAACTCATCTTACATGCTCTACATACTCTTTGAGGCAATATCAGCAAAACACTGTAGTTGTTTGGCAGTGTGGACACAGAATTCATTGAGTTGCACAACTAACTGCTCAAAGCCAGTGCAATAGGTGTTGAGGGAAGAGTCAACATGGGCCTGCTAAGGTTGTTATAGTTGGTGGAACTCCTGGAGGCGTTCATGGACGTATTCAGGGACAGAAGTTTTCAGATGCTTGATAGACTTATTTAGTCAAGCTTGAGAGGTGATGGAATCTCTCTGATTGTCAGATAATAAGAAGAACAGAGAGTATACCTACTGTTGGTAGGCCAAGAACTTCTCCCAATGGTTAGAAACAGCAGCACAAAGGAAGGAGATCTAATGAATGTGGAGCACCAATATCATCTGATGATGGACTAAGGAATGCTGAAAAAGGACAATATCAGGCAAGTAGAAGAGTTGGCTGCTGAAAGGAGGTTATGTGGAATACAAGGGGGAAATATCATCTCATAATATTCTGTAGCTTTAAACTGGATTTGTAGATTAGGGACAGCTCCCTCACAGGCTAGCCCAAGGGCCACTGACGTGATTTGATCCTAATCAGGGGTACCCAGCAGATAAGCAACAAGGCAGGGGCCATTAGCTAAGCTCAAAACAGTAGGAGTGATAGGTGGGTTGGTAAGGTCTCTTTCATTGGAGGGCTGGAAACTTCAGAAAAAGATGGGTCCTGAATTGGCAGAGATGAGAGACCAGAGAAGATAGTTTTGAAGGGAGTAACCAAAGGGCTTACAGCCCCTGTAGTCAGCACCATTTTTGTTGTTTACTTGGGTGAAGCCAAGGAACAGAACAGGAAATCCTAACAGTAAGATAGGGTTTGTACTAAGGCAGAGGTTAGTCTTCAGGGATGAATAAAGAATTTACCTTAAGGCCTGGATACAATAATTATCAGAAATCTCCTCTAGACAAAACTAGAGAGATGGCTTTAAGGTAAAAAAATAAACACAAAGGGAAAGTGTAAATAGAAATTATCTTTATTGGATTAATCTAAATTATTCTTATATGGTAAATGTTCACCACAAAACGGTGGAAGGACAGTTAGATCATTGGCCACTTTCATAAGTGGGCTAAGGATCACTCATGCCATCATTCAGAATGTAAATGAGTCCTTCACCCAATTTGGAGAGTACCCCATTTTAAGCTGAGAAAGAGAACTGAAGGATTTCACACTCAAAATGCAACTCTGTCAAAGGCAAAACTGATAATGTCTGAACGTTGGGATTCACGACAAGGATGTGCTTCCAGGTTATTGTTGGATATATTACTTGTGGGAGTGAATGCTTATCTCCTTCAAATGCTGCCCAATTTGTCCTTATTGTCAAGAATGAAATTTCAATACTAGTATTGAAAACCTAGGAATCAAACCCTGGTCCCCAGGGTACACTGTGTACCAGCCAGGATAGACAGGGACCCACCAACTTGCTGGGTTGCAGACTCAAATTAATCAAATTCCCTGCAACCCACCAGCTTAGTGAAGGAGATTCCCAAATAGAGACCATATTAGCGCCACCCAGAATCCAGACCTACACAGAGGTTGTTGCTGGCCAAAAAGAGGTTAAAACAGCAACTGTGGTGAAGTTGACTCCCTGGTACTTGACCTTTTTTGAGTACCAGGGAGTTGACTGCCACATATGTGAATTTAACAGTATTTTTGGATTGACAAATTTTAGACTAATTTTACTAGTAATTTATGGGTTCAAAACCAAAATCCAATATTAAAAATACTATAATTGACTCTGTTTAACAATTCCATTAGTTCAAAGACCAATTTAAGAAGTAATTAATATGTAAATTTACTAATAAAAATTAAAACCACTGGTGATTGACTCTCTAAAATAAAAAGTGGCCAGTTTGACACTTTTTAAGCCAAATCCCAATTTTATTATTAAAACACATATGCGCTTATATAGGTTTTAATATTTACTATTATATTTTTACTATTAGTGTCCATAGTTGTTGATTAAGCTCCCAAACACCACATATCTGGATTTAGTGGTCTAAACATTAATCAAATACCCCACTTGTTTTACATTATGTAATTTTTGGGCTTGTAGATTAAGTGGTGCCACATAAATTAAGTCCAATTTATTAATAGTTTTATATGTAATTTATAAAAAACGTAAGCTTGACTCCCCCTCTGATTGAAACTATCCACTTGCCGCACAATTGGTTTTGGATTTAACTAATAAAAGGCTCAGAATTAAGGCTATATTAATAAGTGACACACTAAGAGCACCACTCATCACCCACCAACTTGACACTTTAACTGGGGGACTAGTTCAGAGAGCTTCTTAAAGTTTTAACACACACTATGGTAAATAACTCACTCCCAGCTACTCCCAGCATAACACTATCACTAATAAACACCTTCCCACTCATTTACTTTTTTAATTTATGTTGTATTTTTTAATTTTTGAGCATATGAAACTGCCTTGATGTTGAATTAACTTTTGAACCTGTTTTTAAATTAAGCAATTTTTATACTGTAAATTCTGAACCTAAACATTAAAATGTGGGATTGTCAAATCCTTGGTCCAAATTTTGAATCACTTTTGCAGGATAGCCTTTTTTAATTAAATTGAATTCTTTGTATTTTTATTTGGATTTTTAAAAATGTGAGAACTCATAGACACTTTGCAAAGTTCAAGTCAAACTGCATATTTCCAATAGACAAAATGAGTCAACTGGAATCAGATTTGAAGTGTTCAAATCCATCAACTATTTTCAGTAAGTTTACTATGTTTTTTAGAATTGCAGGATTTTCAAATCCAAGAACCATATTTCAAATCATAATTGCATGCCACTAGCAAACGCAAATATTAATTGTGGGATTTGGAATCCAAATTGAATGTACAGTAAGAAACTAAGACAAATCAGTCCAAATCAAGAAGCTCCACTCTGGATAAAATTAAATGAAAAATTTAATCTGATAGCCATGTTTAGACATGAAAATTAAGTGAGATGTAAAATTGTCTAAACATGTAAATTATACAACATTCTGCAATATAAATCACTAATATAGCAACCACAACCCTATATAAGGATATATGAGTCACCCTCCTGATGACGCAGATTTTTTTTAAAAGTCTTTTGGCCCCTGACGTAGCCAAGGAACAAACAAACTTCTTTTCAAGAAAGAAGGAGAGATGAAAAAGAAAAAACTTCAAAGTGAAACATCACCAGATTACTACACTATGTGTTAATGGATTGCTATTAGGGATGCTTGATTACATTAAATTTCATAAACGCTAATAATAAAATAGAATTATATATTACAATATATTTTCATCAAGTTACCTTTTCCTTGATGTGTTGATAATTCATTTGCTGTTGATAATGTAATTTCATTCAATTGGATAGTTTCACCTCCAGTTACCTTGGCAATAGGAAATCAAGTTGCCCCCGCAACCACAGCTGGCCTTGGTGAGGCAACTTGATTTCCTATTGCCAAGGCAACTGGAGGTGAAACCATCCAATTAAATGCAAACACCTTATCAACAGCAAATGAACTATCAATATACCAAGGAAAAGTCAACATGGTAAAAACATATTGTAATATATAATTCTATTTTATTATTAGTATTTTCTGGAATCTACTTGTATCAAGTATCCTTAATAGCAGTACATGAATACATAGTGTAGTAAACTGATGGTTTATCTTTACCTCTCTTTCTTTCTTGAAAAGAAGTTTGTTTGTTCCCTGGCTACGCTGGGGGCTAAAAAACTTTTAAAAAAATTCTGCGTCATCAGGAGAGTAGCTCATAAATCATTATATGGGTTTATGGTTGCTATATTAGTGATTTAGAGTGCAGAATATTGCATCATTTCCAGTTTAGAAAATTTTGCATTTCACTTAATTTTATGTCTAAACATGGTTGTTGAGATTGTATTTTCCATTTGATTTTATCCAGAGTGGAGCTTCTTGATTTGGGTTGATTTGTCCTAGTTTCTTACTTTACATTCAATTTGGATTCCAGTTTCCGCAATTAATATCTGAGTTTACTAGTGGCATTCAAAAGTGATTTGAAATTTGGTTCTTGGATTTGACAATCCTGCAATTTCAAAAAAACATAGTAAACTTAATGAAAATGGTTGATGGATTTGAACACTTCAAATCTGATTCCAGTTGACTCATTTTGTCCATTGGAAATATGCAGTTTGACTTGAACTTTGCAAAGTGTCTATGAGTTCCCACATTTTTAAAAATCCAAATAAAAATACAAAGAATTCAATTTAATTAAAAAAGGCTATCCTGCAAAAGTGATTCAAAATTTGGACCAAGGATTTGACAATCCCACATTTTAATGTTTAGGTTTTGAATTTACAGTAATACACCACAGGCGCAGATAGATCTTCAGTGGTGGCTAATGGCTCATATGAGGTGTCAAAAAACGCAGGGCAAGAAACGGCAACTCTTGGCTCCAGAGTGCAGGGCTGGGTCACAACTGGGTACACAGTGGAGGTGTATTTAACCTCATTATTCCTGATGACCTTTGTATGAGAGAGTTTTGTAGCAGGCCTTGAGAGTGGCTTCTGCCTGAGATTCAAGCTGGTTGTTCTGGCTTGAGATCTGGGAGGTGATTGACTGGCGCTGACGCCTTGGGAGGCCTGTGTGTTGGCATTACAGCCTTCAAGTTGTGTTCTAGGTCTATTCTTGGACCCTCTGGGACGCCCTTGTGAGCAGGCTGTCCCGCAGGCTGGTGCAGGAGCTGGTTGGGAATGGGATTGTCTGTCCATAAAAATAAAATAAAAATTATATTTTATATTAAATATGTATTTATTTAGATTTTTGATTTGATTGTGGGTAGTTGTTTTCTCTTGATTTAGCCTTGAATAGTAACAGAATTTCTATATCTGTGATTTGAAGTGCATAATATTGCATCTTTTCCGGGTTTGATAAATTTTAAAGTTTAATCAATTTTTATGTCTAAACATGGTTATCAAGATTGAATTTTTAAATTTGATTTTAGTCATGATGGAGTTTCTTGATTTGGGTTGGTGTTTCCTAGTGTGCTTACTGTACATTCAATTTGGATTCCAGTTCCTGCAATTAATATTTGAGTTTACTAGTGGCATTCAATTAGGATTTGAAATATGGTATTTGGATTTGACAATCCCGCAATTCCAAAAAACATAGTAAACTTAATGAAAATGGTTGATGGATTTGAACAATTCAAATCTGATTCCAGTTGACTCATTTTGTCCATTGGAAATATGCAGTTTGATCTGAACTTTGCAAAGTGTCTATGAGTTCCCGCATTTTTAAAAATTCAAATAAAAATACAAAGAATTAAATTTAATTAAAAAAAGGCATCCTGCAAAAGCGATTCAAAATTTGGACCAAGGATTTGACAATCCTGCATTTTTGCGTTTAGGTTCTGAATTAACAGTAGAATATTATTATCATATTTTAGGATGGAAACCATATCCATGTTATGATGCTTAATATTTTATTTTGTGAAACTTCATTTGGATATTGCTCTGATTTTTGTTTCTATTTTGCCCTTCTGTTAGTGCCTCATCAGTATCTGTGGTGAATTATAATACATTTCATATAAACCTCAAATCCAATTTGCTTGTTGTACTGAGCCGTTTTGTTTGTAGTTTGGGATGTGTTGGCTAGTGTTTTTTGTAATTCATTTGAGTATTATTGTGTTTTTTATTTGGCCTTTTGCCAGTTGACCAAAAACTTTTTAAATTATTTTCAGCCTTTAACACCCCCAATTTGTGCTTTGTTTAAGCTTAAGTTTTTATTTACAACTGACTTGGTTTTTTGCAGCTTTGAAAGCTACTTTATATGATATGTTTGTTATTTCTAATATGAGGGTAATATTCTTAGCTTCATTTTGATAGTTTATAGTATAAAAATTATTTATTTTTTATTGGTTTATTGCTGGTTAATATTTAAAACTGTAATAAGCTACTTTTAACAATTGAACCATTCTGTATTAAAAATAGAATAATAGATAAATAATTAAAATAAAATATTACCATCAACTTATATAAGATTAAGTATATCTATAATATCAGCTTGAGTGCACTTGAGGTATAAGAAATCAAGTTGGATTAAAATTACATATTGGTTTATATCTAAAGTCAATGATCAAGCCAAAATATTAAATTGGCACATCCTTATGTTGAAACAGCAGGCTTGACCTGCCAGCAAGGTTCCAATTAAGCAGGTTTGTGACCTGCAATCCAATTATCCAGTCACTTGGAGCCAGACTAGGAAGTCAACTCAAATTTCCAAATCCAACAACATGAAAAAATGATGATCCCTTACAATGAATACCTTGTTTTGGCGCTTGACTCATTACCAGGATCAAGCCACCCCCTTCACCATCCCACCATGTGATTAACACAATCATGTTCCTGTTATCCATGGCTCACACTAACTATATAATCATTATCTCTCAATAAATAATATTATCTAGTTTTTAAACATTTTTCCCTTGTAACTTTGCTAAAACAGCACAGTTACAACATTGGTAGCACAGGTAGGTTCTTCATCCTACCTTATCTTGCAAAATTCCACATGTTGCCTGTACTTGCTGCGGCCAACAAATCCTTGATAAAATCATGTCTGGCCTCCTGGTAGACTGGACACTGTACACACCTGGTGCCAAGATACCTGATGGTTTTGTCCTCTACCAGAACATGGTGATTCCACTCCCCATGTTCAATGCCCTATCCGTCCAAGGGGTTTTCCCAGCTCACATTGTATGCCTTGAGCAACTGACAAAAACACTATGTCAGCCTACGTAGACCAGAGACTTCAAAGCACGGCCCTGGAATCCTTTGCTTTGGCCAACAATGACAATGCTGCTGCATGGATCCAATCTGCTCAAAGAAAACTGACCCAAATGAAATGCCTGAAGCAATTCTGGATTGCAGAGATCTCCATCCAACTGACTCGTGACACTGGCACCTGGTGCAACAAGTGGCATGAAGAACACACTAAGAAGGATTGGGACACCTTCAAACAAGACTTCTTGGCAAGATTTGTGCTAAAAGACACCGCACTTATTATCATGCACTAAGTAAAGAACCTAACCCAGACTGGCACTGTGAAGGAGCTCAACTGTGCCTATGAGGAACTCTGACTATGTGCCCCCTCAGATATGGCCTTTGACACTCCAGCTACCTACCTCATGTACTACAACACTCTCAAGTTGCACGTAATGAGACACATAAACCTGGACCAAGTAACTAACCTTCAAAGTTTGTACTGCAAGGCAGAGAAAGCAGAAAAAACGTCCAACGCTCTCCACAAGGTGCAAACTGGAAAAGAGAGAGACCCAAAGACTCTCACTCAGCCAGTTGTTTGAGTTTACCACCCCCTGGGAACAACGGCAGCAACTCAAACCATAAACCCGCAGGTTCCAATGGACACAGAAACAGGATCAACGGTCAGTCAAACAGTACCCATTTTTGTATCACTGCCACACAAGGCAACAAAGACAAGGTAAAAGCCCAGGGAGAGCATTAAGCAAGCCAAGCTCTCCCTGCATAACTCCTGACTTGCCCAATGATGAATACTGACCCAAGGACTTGGACCAGTGTCCAATGATCCAAGTGCCCTCAGAGGACCTGGTACTTTACACCAGTGCCAGACACCCCAATAAATTGATGTCTTACCATTTCCTCTTCTGCAGTTACACAGGCTCAGGACTCCTGGACTCAGGCGCAGACCAAACCCTAGTCAATAGCAGCTTTGTAGATAAGTTCAAGCTAGCCACTAATCCGTTGCGGATTAAAAACATGGTTTTAGCTGATTAACATCACATTGCTGTGACAAGGGAAACTTCCCCCTTCTCTGTCATGCTTGAGAAACTGCATTCCATCATCCAAGGCCCTGTCATTGACTTTCCCAAGTTTGACATTCTACTGGGTCTGGACTGGTTGCAAAAAAACAATCCCCGCATAGACTGGTAAGCCTAAGTATTGACCATCAAATTCAAGCGCTAACCACCAGATTTACCCTGATTCATTGGACCAACTCCTACGCAACCACGTCTTTGTGCGCATCACAGAGACCCTAGACAAAAAAGAGAACCTCAAGGCAATTGACTGGGACTCCTTTCAGTACAAGATCATACACTTCAAAGACCACCAGGACACCACTACACCTCAAGATTGTAAAAATTGTGGCCTGCCATCCAGAAATCTTCAAGGAAGCCCTACCCAGGTTGCCCCCAGAGAAACATATTCAACACTCCATCCAACTCAAATGAGTTGTACCCAAAGAGCGTCCTATCTACAGGTTGACTCCAAAAAAAGACAGCACCCTATGTGCTTACCTCAAGGAAGCGTTAGAAAAAGGACTTATCCAACCTCACAGTCTCCTTTTGGTGCTACTGTATTCTTCATAGCAAAGAAAGATGGTACCCTACGCCTAGCCACAGACTACCAAGCCCTAAACAAAGTTATCATTAAGAATTTTTACCCACTGTAACTCATTGGCAACCTCTTCAATGCCTTGAGTGGCACCACAGTCTTCTCTAAGATTGACTTAACTGCAGGCTACAACCAGATCTGTATCAATGAGGAAGACATCCCCAAAACAGCCTTCTGCACTAAATACGGCTCATACAAATGTGTGGCGCTCAATTTTGGCATGACAAACGCCACGTCAACTTTTGTGACCTTCATGAACATGGTGTTTGCACTGCACATAGGCAAGTACGCCTTAGTCTATCTAGACTTTATTATTGTCTATAGCCCCTTGGTAGAGCAGCACCACAAGGACTTAAAGGCAGTATTTGCTACCTTGGCGCAACACAAGCTGCTATCCAAACCCTCCAAATGCCAGTTCTTCCAGGAGCAGCTGCCTTTCCTAGGCCACATAGTCTCAAAAGATGGCATTAACCCCAAAAATCAGAAGATCCAGGCCATATGCAAAATGCTGCCGCCCAAAGACAAGTTGGAACTCCGCACATTCTCAGGAATGGTTGCCTATGTACATTGTTTTATACCTGACTGCAGCGTTCTGACTGCACCCCTGTCCACCATAACTGGCGCCAAATCCAAGTTTGTATGGAGCCCCAACAAGACCTCTGCTTTAGACGTCTCAAAGAGAAACTCACAACAGCACCTATCCTACAGTATTGTTGCAACCAAGTTCCCAGACTCAACTACCAATGCATCTCACAATACGCAGGGGGCGCTCAATGAGTTGCCCCTTGACGTGTCAAACAACATGAATCAATATGATAGCAATGTCAAACTATGGGCACTTTCTCCTAATTAAGAGCACTACCAATTTTTCCTTCTGATCCTGCATGAGTTATTCCTTGGCTCCAAACCCTACATTAAACATGCCACCCCCTTGTGGCCCGGTGGCTTTCACCATATAGTATATTAATCACAGTATTCTATAAAACAATACCTTATTCTTATTATTCCTGTCTTTTCTATTGACTGTTGTTTCCCTAACTCAAATACTGAATCCCTATTGGTTCAGTTGCAGCAGTGGTAGTAGTGGTAGGTTGACAACCTACCTAAAGAGAAAATTCCCCCCAAGAAAGGACGGAGTACGGGCTGTATGGCTACTCCCCATCAAGAAACCTTCCTGCCCATCCCCAAGGGGGACATCCCCAACAGGTACAACATTTATCAAGATCAACTGGTACTTACAAGTGTATACAACTGACTCTGCCTTGGGCAGCGCAACTTTAGCGACACCCTGCCCCAGTCAGATCTGTCACAACGCATGCTCAACCTCTGTTTGAATCCTTTGCAGGTGGTGTGGAAGGGACTGAAATTGTCAGTTGGCTCCACTCCACCAAACCTGCCTCCATGTATGCCAGGTACCTGAGCCTATGTGGGTTGCCACTGCTTCAGGCCGCCTTACAGGACCTGCTGCAGTTTGGTTCACCACCTGGGCCAGTCAAGAGACAGAAATCACTTGGGCGTTGTTCAGGGATGCTGCAAAGTCCTGCTATAGTGAGACATTCTTGCCCATTGTGGTAGGGACTCCCCTCCAGGCTATCAAACAGACTAGTTCTGTTCCTGAATATCTTACTGCCTGATAGCAAGCTCTTGCCACTGACCCAGAAGCAGTGACTGACAGAAACGCCATGCTCCTTACCTTGATAATTAATGGGCTAAAACCCTATATCTGCAAATGGGTTCCTGTAGGTTGTTGCACCTCCATCAATGACTGCTATAAAGCCATTGTGGAGGCTAATAATCAGACTTTAATGGGTTTTCACCACTCCAATGACGCACTCCCCAACCTTGTCCCACACCTGGAAGTGCTCACAATCAAGTAGGGTGCTACCAACCACGCCAACCAGAAAACTGGGCTAAGCGCCCCCGCAAGGGGAAACTCCAGTTAGCACAAATTGAGGACCCAGGAAAAGCCTGGGGGCTGTAGCTACAAGAGGTTCTACAGCCCCACTTGACCCTCACTCTCAATCCCCCTTTGCAAAGAACCCCTGCAACTACAACGTTCATGAAGTTGAAACCCTGGATGTCTTCCAAGTCCACAGTGACAACCCTGTATTACAAGCAAGCCACTCCTCAAATAAAGTAACTCACTTGGCCTATCCCTTCTGTTTCCGTGGGAACACCCGCAAACTACTGGTAGACACTGGGGCAGATCACACTATGGGTGACCAGGCGTTTGCTGATGCTCAACAATTAGACCGGGTACCAAGCAGGTTCAAGGCAGTACAAGTGGCTAACTCCCATAGAATAGCAATTACCCATGAGACGGTACCCTTCTCTGTAAGAATGGGGAACATCTGGGTTAAGCTTGCGGGACCAATCATGGCAGGGCTCAGCCACAATTTCATTGCTGGCCTTGACTGGCTTTGTCACAACTGTCCCTACATTGACTGGGATACGTCTGTAATTACCTTCAATAGAAATGGGGTTGGGTTTCATATATATCCCATTGATATGAACAAGTTGCTTCACAATACTGTGTTTTTTAGAATAACTAAAACAGGCTCATACAAGTTCAAGGGGGAACTAGACTTCAATCAATGCTCAGTCAAAGTTATTTGTGCAGAACCGCCTCCGGCACTTCCCTTGACTACTCCAAATCCACCAGCACTTGCCGCTCTCCTCAAGGAGTATAAGGATGTTTTCAGTGAAACACTGGATAAACTACCCCCTCCCAAGAGATCCAGCATGCTGTACAACTGCAAGGGTTGCTCCCAAAGCACGTCCCCTCTATTGCTTGACACCAAAAGAAGATGAAACCCCCCGCCAGCACCTTGTAGACGCACTTGATAAGGGCTTCATACGCCCCTTGCTTTTGCCATACAGGGCTGCTGTCTTCTTTGTAGCCAAGAAAGACAGGTCTCTTTGCCTGGTCACAGATTACTGCACCCTAAATGAGGTGACTGTTAAGAATAAATACCCCCTGCTGTTGATTGACAACCTGTTTGACACACTTGTGGGTGCAAAGGTCTTTAGCAAGATTTATCTCACTGCAGGGTACAACCAGGTCCGCATTGCACCAGGGGATGAGGCAAAAACTGCCTTCTGCACATGCTAAGGGTTGTTTGAGTGCCAGGTCATGAACTTTGGAATGACCAATGCTCCTTCCACCTTTGCTATGTTAATGAACAAAGCATTTGAGGAATTGATTGGGAAATGTGTAGCTGTGTACCTTGATGACATTATTGTCTTCAGTCAAGATCAAACCACACATCTCCAACACCTCTGTGCTGTCCTTGACACCCTTTGGAAAATCAGCTAAAAGCTAAACCCTCCAAATGCAAGTTTCTCATGTCAGAGCTGCTGTTCCTTGGGCACACCATCTCTACCCAAGGGATAAAGCCCAACCCTGCCAAAATCAAGGCAATTACCAGCATGCCACCTCCCACCAATGTTGGTCAGGTGTGTACATTCTTAGGCATGGCTGCCTATGTGCATAAATTTATTCCCAATTGTGGAGAACTAATTGCACCTCTCACCAAGCTCTTAAAAACTAAACAGTGCTTCCATTGGACACCTGCCAGAGATCAAGCCTTTTGAGATGTTGAAGCAAAGACTTACAACTGCGCCTGTATTGCAATTCCCCAACCGGAACTGCCAGTACAAACTTGAGACTGATGCCCCTGACAGGGCCATAAGGGGTGTGTTACGGGTGGAAACTGATGAGGGTGTCTTCCTCCCCGTGGCATACAAGTCCAGGAAACTCACTAATTCAAAACAATGTTACCCAATTCATGACAAGGAGTTACCAGAAACTGTGCACTGCGTCAAGAAGTGGCGCTGTTACTTGGAAGGGGCCACCTTTCCACCCTGTGTCCTAACAGACCACAAGTTGCTCCAATACTTCAACATGCAGTCCCACTTGACACGCTGCCAGGCAGGCTGGGTTGAGTGTCTGTCTCCCTACCAGTTGCACATTGAGTACAAGCCTGAGAAAAAGCTTGTCACAGCAGATGCCCTCTCAAGGCTCTACATGGCCTTCATCACCAGGGACAATGGGTAAGACCCAGATTGGCAAATGCTATACCTCCGCCCTGAAGCAACCCACTATGAAGGCTTTAATTTGATAACCATCTCCAAGCTGAAGGACAATGAGAGTCAGTTCACCACCAATGCGGGCAATGTCTGCCATCACATGGAGACAGGAGAAAAGATGCCTTACATTCCCACCACACAGCAAGGTGACACCATACTGCACTATCACTGCACCTTGGGTCATGTCAGAGGATGCAACCTCTTCAAAATCATGAAACGTAAGGTTTGGTGTCCATGTATGCGCCAAAACATCTTGGACCTCTTCAAAACATGTGTGTTGTGTGAAAAGAACATGTCCAAACCTGCACCCCCAAGTCTGTCCTGCCCATTAAGGCCATGGAGCCCTTTGAACAGTGGGCCCTTGATGTTGTTGGGCCCCTCTCCAAAGACAGACTTAGGAAGAAATACATCATCACAGCCATTGACTACTTCACCTGCTGGCCAGTAGCGTGGGCAACCACTAACCACACCGCAATCACCATCACTTGCTTCATTGGCAAGGAAATTGTGGCCTGTTTTGGACAACCCAAACGTCTCATTACAGATGGGGGTCCCGAGGTTGTTGGGCATGTCATGAAAGTGTACTGCACCAAAAATGCCCTACAATAAAGTCACAACTCCATACCATCTGCAAGCTAATGGGAGCATAGAGCAATTGAATGGATCACTGGTCTAACTGATTGCCAAAATCTCCCAGAAACATCCTAATACTGTGTGGACTGAACATCTGCCTACTGCACTGCTCATCTTACAAGCAAGAATCAACAGGGGCACCGGGTTCAGTCCCAGCACCTTAGCCTTTGGGACCCTGATGGTTTGACAGGAGTAGACCAAGGGAAATTATGATCCACAGTTCCTGCAAAACCCCCTTGTTGCCCACTCCTTCCCTGAGCCAGTGGCGTGCCAAGGCCCAAGACATTGAACACAAGCAAATTGAGGGAGGAACAAGACACCTTGAGGCCAGATACGCTGTAAGTGACCCTGTTTACGCCCTCAACCCCAATTCAGCCAAATTAGAACTCAACCACTTGGGACCCTTCAACATAGCCATAGTCTATGACAACCATACCTATCAGCTTGAAGACGCCCAAAAAAACACCAAAAAACTTCACCACAATTGCTTGTGCCCCTGCCGCGCCATCCTCACACAAAAGTTGTTTGTGCGGACCTTCCTGGATCTCCTGCAAACCCTGATCCTGGTGTCTGACAACAAGCAGGGGGCAAGGGGGGTGTTGCAACCAAGTTCCCAGACTCAACTGCCAACGTATCTCACAATACACAGGGGGTGTCATGCCCTGCCCCAAAGGGCAGGCTGCTTAAGATAATTAAGTTATTTTTCATTTTTTACTTAATCTTTCAGGTTATTTATCAATATTCAAAAGTTAGGTCAAATTGTTAATAATTTAGTATTTTAAAGTATTCTTACCTTTTTTTATGTAATTTGTGTTTAAATTGTTGTTATTGTTGTTGCTTTGACTGCCTGGTTCTTATTTTACATATATTTCTACTTTTAAGTTAGAATATTTTCATCTATATTACCTTCAAAACTCCTGCTTGCGTTGTTGCCGCTTCCCCAGTTTTACCTTGCAGATCTGCATAGAGTACTGGCTTCTGTTTCCCCTTTTTCTTGCCTCTGATTCTCCTAACTTCTGCAGTTGCTCCTCTTCTTGGCTGCTTCCTCCCTGGTGATTATTGTCAACAGAAAAGGCTTTCTTACTATAAATAAAGAGCTTTTGAAAAGTAGGCTTTAAGCCGAAAATCTAAGTGATTTCTTCCCCTTCAACTTTACAATTTTTAAACTTCAATTTTGCCATTTTTAGAATTTTGTTTTCTTTAAATTCATTTTCTTAGTTTAGCCTTTTCCTTAATCCAAATGGAACTTGTAAAACAACAAGCCTTAGGCTTGTTGTATCCATTTTTTCCCTTAAGGAATCTTTCAATAGTTATATGTATCAATTTGCAGATGGAGAATATCCTAATATCAATATTCCTTTAGTTACAAATTGTTCACTATTAAACACTTTATTCTATCTTCTTTGCTTAGGTTTTTTAAACTCTATTACTCCATTTGTTACGCAATATAGGTTTTTAGCGGGTTTTTGTAAGATCATCTTACAGACAGTACCTACATTCTTATATCTTCTAAATTTGAATCCCAACGCTTTGCACGCTTTAGTTTATAACCTTGCACCATTATGGGCAAGACCTTACCAGGGGCGCTCAATAAGTCACCCCTTGACGTGTCTAACAACATGAATCAATCTGATGGCAATGTTGAACTGTGGGCACTTTCTCCTAATTAGGAGCGCTGTCAATTTGACCTGCTGATCCCACACAAGATATTCCTTGGCTCCAACCCCTACATGAAACATGCCACCATGTCACCCCCTTGTGGCCCAGTGGCTTTCCCCATATAGTATATTAATTACAGTATTCTATAAAAATAATACCTTATTCTTATTATTCCTGCCCTTTCTATTGACCTGTTGTTTTCCCTAACTCAAATACTGAATCCCTATTGGTTCAGTTGCAACAGTATCCCAAACGCAATGGGGAATACCAAATAGAAACCAACGCCTCAGACACATCCATTGGGGGAGTACTACAAATCAAAAACAATGATAATGACTTCCTGCCTGTAGCCTAAAAATTACGCAAACTGACATAAAGTGAGTGCCAATATCTTATACACAATAAGGAATTGTTGGCAATCATGCACTGCCTAGTCAAATGGTGTTGCTACCTAGAACAACAGGAAGAATTCACAGTGTTGACCAACCACAAGTTGCTTATATATTTCAAACCCCAAGCAAATCTGTCCCGCTGTCAGGCCTGCTGGATGAAACTCCTGGAGATATTTGATATGCTCATACAGTACAAACCTGGTCCAGAACTTGCCATGACAGACACTCTCTCACGCCTGTATGTCCGTGCTACAAGAGGAGAAAATGGGCTCAACCCAGACTGGCCCCTCCTGGTACTCTGAACAAAGGACAGGGGTTTCCCCCCTGGCACCACAGACATAAAAAAGGAAACAGTCATTAAGAACAAACACTTGTTTGCAGATGTGTATGGAACCCTACATCAAAAAATGTCCAACAGAGCCACTATCCCTTATGTTCCCACACATCAGCAAGTTGACACCATCCTATGTTACCATAGAGACCTAGGGCACACAAAAAGCCGCAACCTCTACAAATTCCTTAAACACAAAGCATGGTGACCAACCCTGTACCAAGACATTCAGGAAGTCTTGGACCAATGCAAAGTATGTGAGAAATTTGCAAAAAGCAAACCCCCCACCTAAGTCAGTACTACCTATCTGCACGCAACTACCCTTCAAGGTGTTGGCCCTAGACATTGTGGGCCCCATGCCAGGAAAACATAATGAGAAGAAGTACATCCTTACCGCAATAGACTTTTCCACACAATGGCCAGTGGCACAAGCAGTAAAGACAAATACAGGCAATGATGTGTGGCAGTTCATAGGGAAAGAAATCATCAGCAAGTTTGAAAAGCCAGAACTCCTGATAACTGACAGAGGCAAAATTGTCCCCTGAAGATACCAATGTATACCTCACCAAGAATGGGGTCAATCACACAGTGACAGCACCTTATTATCCTCAGGCCAATGGACGTGTGGAGTGGCTAAATGGCAGCCTCGTGCAAGCCTTGGCCAAGCTCACTGCCGGGAGACCTGAGGAATAATACAAGCAGCTATCAACTGCATTGCTTGTATGCCGGACTTGTGTGACCAGATCCATCAGGAAAAGCCCCTTCAAGTTAGTATATGGCATACAGCCCAATATCATTCAAGCATTATCAGGACCCAATTTGAAAATACCAAGCAAGGTTCCGGCTTGTTTAGACCCCCAGGTCATGTAAGCCAATAGTGGTCAATCAGAAAGAGAAGAAAAGTGTGTGCAAAAGACATTTGTTCCCATCCAAAACAGATATGAGGTTGGCAACAAATTTTGGGTCATGAACATTGACAAAAGTAAATTATAGCCAGAGAAAGTAGGCCCAGCAATCATCCTAAAGGTAAACAAAAACAACATTTACCTTGTACAAGGACTTAGAAAACGTAAACAAGACAAAGTCCTCCACCATAATTGCCTGAGACCCTGCAAGGCAAGACAGAAACAATGTGAGACCATCCTACACACCAGAGAACAACAGTTAGTCCAGTATGGCACCCAAGCTCCTGACAACCTCCCTGACAACCTGCTCCCAGAGGATGCTGGCCTTCAGTTGGGGGGTGTCAAAACAGCAGGCTTGACCCACCTGCAAGGTTCCGAGTAAGTGGGTTTGTGACCTGCAATCCAATTATCCAGTCACTTGGAGCCAGATTAGGAAGTCAACTCAAATTTTCAAATCCAACAACATGAACAAATGATGATTCCTTACAATGGATACCTTGTTTTGGCGCTTGACTCATTACCAGGATCAAGCCATCCCCTTCATCATCCAGCCGTGTGATCAACACAATAATGTTCCTGTTATCCATGACTCACACTAACTATATAATCATTATCTCTCAATAAAGAATATTATCTAGTTTCTAAACATTTTTCCCCTTGTAACTTTGCTAAAATAGCACATTTACAACACTTACATACAATCCTTTATAAAAACCTTTGAAAGCATGAAGGTTGAATCAGGTGGAGTGTGGCCTAAATTATGTAGAAATGAGAATATAGGCTACTCAGGCTTAAATATATATATAACTGCTTTGGTTTTAAATAGTAGTTAACCCTTGCAACCATGGCAAAGAGGTTATCTATGAAGAATACCCAACTCCAGAATGTGTGGATTGAAATGGGAAGAAAAGCAACATATTGTTTGAGAATAAGTTTGAAATGTGAATTGATTTACTATAATTTTCATATTATTGGATGTTTAAACTAAATGATGAGGATTGACTTTACTGGAGAAAATATGATCTGATCACTTTGATGAGATACAATTCAATTTATATTTATAAATGTTGGTTTAAGTTGGAAATGGTTGACTAGCAGACAATAATTTGTCTTTAAATTGCAATAATAGAATATTCTACTTGAATGCATCAGCTAATCCAAGTGGCTGCAGATTGTTTCAGAGTTGACCTTGCTTACTATTGCATCATTCTAATAAGGATGTCAGTGGAGTAAACAAGCTTGAATAATATAAGGTAGGACACACCATTTCAAAAACAGCATCTCAAAAAACGCCATCTCAAATTTAATTTGAGATGGCGTTTTTTGCATTAGTGATTTTGAATCACAAAAAAATAAAATAAACAATAAAATAGTTAAAATTTACATATACCTTGATAATGTGGCATCTCAAATTTACGCCATCTCAATTCTGTCACTTTGAGTCAGATTAATTAAATCTTATTTTGCTAACTTTATTTACATATGAAAACACTTAGTGTGGGGCGTGTTTACGCCATCTCAACTTTACGTCATTTCAAATTACGCCATTTACCTTAAACTAAAATAAGCTTATACCCAAACTAAAATAAAGCCTGTGGTATAGTGCCAGAAGATGTTCCTATAGTATTAATCTAAGACACCTATAATAAGAACAATCTAAATAGACGCCAATATGATAGTCCTTCTAGTGATTGTCATTGCTGGGTAAAAAAAACCAGTTTTGTTATATGTAATTTATAACTTTATTATACATGGATATGTTGATAAGGGTTTCATCAATAAAATATTTTAATAGTGATTTTAATATGGAAGGGGGTGATTACGCCATTTTGATTTACGTCACTTCAAATTCCACCGAGTTTCACATCACCTAATTGATTTGATGCGCACAATGAATAGGAGAAAATAAGGGGAAATTACCTATGACGCCAGGCTACACTATATCAATTCCCCCACTGCAATTCTTGCTTTCTACTTTTCAAAAGTATAGTTTCATGTCAAAAACAATATTAATAAAAAATGTAAGAAAACATATGAAACTTTGCAAATATATATTTTTTGATCTCCTCTAAACAACTGGGTACTTTTTAACCCCAGTTGTATAAGCTAGTTTTTGAGAAATTCAAGTTTTACTCTTTGGCCTGGTTGAGGTAGCTCCACTGTAAATTTGTTAATTTAATATAAAAAATGGTCAAAAACACTATGTTTTTGAGTTATGGCACCTTGATTACGTCACTTCAAAAACGCCATCTCAAGAGCAAGTTTTCAGTCAAAATTCAAAGTTTTGCCTACTTGTGTTGCTAATAAAAAAATATTTTTTCAAAATAAAAAACATTGAAATTTTGATAGTATATATTATTTGATCTCTTCTACAATTATATGTAAAAAAATTGATACTTTCATATTAAAAACATTCTCATTTTTCTCTTTAAAAACAACCCCCAAATTGCTCATATTTCGATACTAATTCACTTTTAGATGCCTCCCAAGTCCATCAACAAAGCTGCGTCCAAGGCCTCCAAGGCCTCCAAAGGTAAGACTAATCCTCCCAAGGCCAAGAAGGCCAAAACTACCCCTAAAAAGCAGCCTGCTAAGGGTAAAGCTCCTCCCAAGACACCTACGCCCTCACCAGAGCCTGAGGAAACAAGCCCAACCCCTCCCTATTCTCCTTTTGTTTACTCCCCGTCAGACCCTCAAGAGAAGTTTTTCAACTTCAATTGCCATTCTGACCCCACTTCAGAGCCTGAGGATGAAGAAGAGCAGGAACCTGAGCCTGGTGCTCCTGCAGATGAGCCAATTGAGCTCTGGGATCTTAACTCAATCCACAATGTATGCAACCAAAATGGCACCTTTGCTGTGCCTGCCACATACCCTGTCAGCTATCCAATTATGAAAAAGAAAGGGGGTGCTGGCTTTGTCCACAAGGGCTACAGCTTCAGCTGCAACAACAAGAAGAAGCCCATCTGTCAACATCACTTCAAATGTGATAATGTTGGCTGTCCAGCTAGACTTACCACCTATGGGTTCACTCGGTTTAAAGCCCTGACTATTGGGCATGACTGTGCCAAGCCTTTTGATCCTCTGTATCAACTGATCCGCTAGTTTCTTTGCCAGGTCATACCAACCACCAAAAACCAAACTGCAACTGAGGCCGTAAACAATGCGCCCATTAATCTAAACAATACCCAACTGGCAACTGTTGGTGGCGCCTCAAAACTACAGAGATATCTCACTGACCAGATATATGCTCTGAGCACTGAAGGCGTCAGTGCTACATCAATCAACCAGTTGATTCTAACTGAAGAGCAAAAGCTTTCACAGCATGAAGAGAGATTCCTCCTTCACAATGATGGGCAACATGCCCCAGAGCGGATCATCTGCTTTGCTACCTCCCAGGATCTTTGCAACCTTTTAAAATGCAAGACCTGGCTTGCAGATGGAACATTCTCAATCTGCCCAAAGCTCTTTGGCCAGCTTTGGAATATCCATGGGCAGGTTGGCAATCTAGCTCTTCCACTGGTCTTCTTTTTCCTCCCAAATAAGAAGCAGGAAACTTATGTCCGGGCTCTAACAATATTAAAGGCCAAGTTGGATGAGATCCTCCCAACTATTGAAGAGGAGCCAAAGGGGACTAGAGGGCGCAAGAAAAAGGCCCAGTCAGAGGAAGTCACCCCAATCAAGAAAAAGCCCAAAAGCCTTCCATACCATGAATATCTGGTAGTAGATTTTGAGCAGGCTCAGGCCAATGCTTTTATTAGAGTCTTCAAGAGCTCCCCTAAGGGATGCTACTTTCACTTTTGGCAGGCACTCTGCCACTGCCTTCAAAAGTGCTCTGCACTTCATGAGCTGGTCTACACTGAAGGCACAAAGGAAGCAAAGGACGTGTTCAACTGCTTTGCTGCCCTTGCCCTTTTGCAGAAGGAGGAGACAAATGCCTTCTACAACACCCTCTTCTGCCATCTCTACATTATTGCCAACCAGTCAGCCTCTGCTCCATTCATAGAGTATTTTGAAACTCAATGGGTTGGAGTGTTTCAAGGAGCACGCCGCATCAGAAAGGGTGGTGAATCAATCCAGTGGAACTGCTTTAAGCAGGTAAATAATGGCCTAATCAAGACCACCTCTTCTCTTGAAGGGTGGCATAGTCAATTTGCCACAAGGGTCCGGGTTCAGAAGCCCAAGTTCAACAAAATCATGGTGCATCTCAAAACTCAGCAGGCCATTTCTGCCTGCCTCTTTAAAACAGGCATCAAGACCAAGGATGATCCCCCCAAACAAACCAAAGCAGTGAAAAAGTATACAGAGATTAGCAAGGTGGCCCTTGCCTACTATCCCAAGGATAGCAAGCTTGAGCATCTCCAAGCTATCTCAGTTGCTCTTTCAACCAATGTATGATCCTTCCTCAATAAACACCACTCTATCTTCTCTATTATTTCCTTTACTTTTATCATTATTTTAATTTTATCTGGTATTTGGTACAAATAGATGTTTATTTTAAAGCATAGTTTGTAGTTAAAATATATGAAAATGGTTGTTTTTGGGATTATTTTAACTTTTGGACTTTACGCAACCTTGTTGCTACTAATTGACCCCATTTTATTGCAGATTTGGAATCCTGAGGCTTTTTTAAGCCTAGAAATGTTTTTGAATTTTTATTTTTGGGAATTTTTTAGAGTTCAATAAATCTAAAATTTTAAAACTGTTTTTTCTTAGTTGAAATGCTGTAAATCAAAATGGTGTTTTTACTAGTAAATTGAGATAGCAGAAATTTGAGATGGCATATTTTGAGATGCCATTTTTTGAGATGCCATTTTTGAAATGGCATGTCCTACCTAATATAAGGACTCAATAAATAATTTTATAAAGTTTAGAGTACCTAGATAAATCTTTCAGATGATTCCTATCAGAATGGTACCAAAAAGATGATAGCTCTAGATGCTGAAATATATAGTGAGGTACTGGAATCCAGCTTGCGTCATAATCAAAGTATGGACTCAATTTGATCCATCTAAATTCACTCTTAGTACACATAAAACCTAAAAATAATATATCTCTGTGAATAATAAGCTGATCTTAATGTTCAATAGCTTATTTTAAAACTACAAATCAGCTCTATATTTTTGTAAGATTTAAAAATCAAATATTGAAATTTTAACTACTATTTTATCTTTTCTTAACTTAATGGTAGTATTCCACTTATTTAGATTCTATATATTTATGCTTGGAACATGCAATTTTATTCTGAATAATAAAACTTAAATCAACTTTTAAGAGAACATTTTTAAATAACATTTTTAAGTTAAATTGGTCATAAATAATCCTAATCTAAAAATCCAATAAAATATATTGAATTGATATATTAGATTCAATTCCATGCCTGTTTTTGGACAGGAAACCACCTAGTATTATGTTAATTGTGGATGGTATTATTTGCCACAGCTAGTCTGTGCCACTGGCATCCCGAAGATCGCTGCAGCCAATAAAAACAATGGTTGCTCACCAGTTAAAGAGAACTCGACAAATGTGCCACAGATTCCCATGAACTTATTAGAATACTTTAAGAGTGACTTAAAGCCACTCACTGGAACCCCAGTTGTGTCAAACAAATCCTTAGACTTCTCTGGTTACTATGCATTTCCTTCTTACCTTGGTTGCGTCTGTTGTGCGTGCTTCTTCAGACGGGCCTACGCTGAAACCCACTCATGTCGTAGCAGGGCAACTGACAATGATTTCACTCACCCTTAAAGGGTCGTTTGACTGCACTAACCAAGGATTTCCTTTCTTGCGATTAAAGGTGCTTGATCAGGCAGTTGCTCAGGGTGCATATATCCTCCCAAGCGATGAAAGCTACAACTATCCGCCAGAAAAAGATCCGAAGACGCAGCCGGGATTTGGGAAGCTTATAACCTATCATCGTGCCCAAGAAAAGACAACCGAAATCAATGCCAAGTTTGAATACTATGACCCTTCAGAAAACAACGGAGCTCATCTCAAGATGGATGTATTTTGTGGCACGGAATCAAAAGGTTTAACCTCCCCAACTGAGCTAAAGCAACTCCTTGCACAGGATTTCCTGAAGCTCACTGTTTTCGAGCACCCCATCTCTGGCCAACCAGTCACACTGACGCCTGATAACGTCGAGCAAAAAGAAGTCTCCATCATCACCTTCTCTTCAACTTGGCCCAAAGAGTGCAGAAATCATAATCCTACTATCAAACTGATCCTTGACCCGGCTTCGGTAAATGCTGGTGGTGCTCTCTCCTCCGACCCTATTCCTGAGTATGTTGTCCAAGGATCTAGGAATTACATTTTAACAAACATCAACTCTATCAAAGATAACCAAGATATTAAATCTGATAGGTATGACACTTTAATTTTTCACAAGAACCTTCCCCCAGCCTCCAACCAAGTCAGATTCGACTTCAAGTTCCTTGGCCAATCAGTTCCCGAGGCCACTGTCTATAATGCCACTATTAATGTGGCATTCAT
Source organism: Entomophthora muscae (assembly GCA_014839935.2). Classification (NCBI taxonomy): domain Eukaryota; kingdom Fungi; phylum Entomophthoromycota; class Entomophthoromycetes; order Entomophthorales; family Entomophthoraceae; genus Entomophthora; species Entomophthora muscae. The sequence continues at coordinate 24,547 of QTSX02006743.1, read as the reverse complement.
TTGTGATAGCATTGAGTTTCTACCCTACCCTGAGGATGCAAATTCCATCCCCATTCTCAAAGTCAATACTGCCCAATCAGCATCTCTTGCCTCAGGCTTTTTGCTGACATGCCTTTTGGCACTCGTATTTCTTTAATCATATAGTACCACAAAATTTAATCAAACTCTCAGTTACATGCCTATTTAAAATAGTCAATTTAACCATTTTCAAATATTCAAAGTAAACCTTGTCTATTGGCACAATTTACCAGTTCTAATATTATCTGATACCAATTTGATCTCCTATGTAACAATTTCTCATAGAGGTCAAATCTTATGCTGAGGGAAAAGATTCAAACCCTCCAAGCTTCTGGTTTGATTATCCACATCCTCCCCTTTACCATGATGATAGTTCAGGCACTTGGCAATCAGCTACACTATCATTCCCACTCATACTTGATCCTTGAACATTAGATGGATCAAGCCACAATATCTTTAGCTAAGAAGCCAAATATGTTATTCAATAAAAATAGACTTTTCTTCTTGCTTCCCCTCTGCAGGTTGTATTTAGTGTTGTAGTGGACAAAAATGTGACAATTGCAGTAAATTCTGAAATTGCCATGATTCAAGTGTCATGAATCCAGAAATCAGATTCCCCTAACTTAGGGAAATCCAAAATTCCACCAAGGATTTGGTGAAGAAACCTTTCCTCAACCAGAATCCAGCGCTACCTGCTTGGCATCCAGTAGAAAATCAGGCTGAAACTAAGGTGGTACAGCAAAGAAATATAACAAATCAGGTTAAAACTAAAACTTTAAATAATTGTTTGATTACAAAATTTATGTGTTTATTTGATTTTAAAAATCAAACTGCAATATATCAAACCTTACCATGAATCCATATCCAAAGATCCAAGACAGATCCTCCACCAGTGGATGGGGTGCAGCTTTGATTTTGGAAGAATTGCAACCAACATGGTCCTTGTTGGGGATTTCAACCAAGCAACAATGCCAATTATGACAAAACTCACAGATTAGGATTTCAGCAACCAAATCCATAAGTTGGCAGTATAAAAATCAATGATGCCAATTGTGACGGAGCTTGCAGATATGAATTACAGCTGCTAAACATCATAAATTGATAGTATAAAATGCATGTATATTGGATCAGCAGTAGTCTGCTGAATTGAACCATAAAGCAGCCAATGGTAAGCACTGTCACACCACTTTGGGAAGTTACAAGTGCTGTGGCGCCGCCTAGCAATTAAATTAGGCATCAAAGCGCCAAGCTATTTTTACATCAAGGCCACCACACCAACTGAAAATTATTGCAGGTGCTGCCTTACTTTTACATCAAGCGCCAAGGAGCTAGGTTTGATTCCCTAAAATCTCAAATTCCCATGTTAATTACATTATTAAGCATTGCGCTTGAAGTATGTCAGGAAGGTAGGAAGTAATCCTGAAATGACTAAACTATTTCATACCAGCTAGGAACACCTGTGCTGGGTGGAGATGAAAATATTATATTGGTTGGCATGCAATAAGTGCCAAACCTAAATTAATAATTACCCAAATTAGGAGTGTGTTAGAATGTCCTAGAAGACATTGCTAGCAGCCCAGGGATTAACCTTGTAGAAGGTATAATAAGAATTAATCAATTATAATAAAATCATCTTTAGTCTATCTTTAATCTGGTTGACCTTTATCTTGATCTTTAAGTGCTTCTGTGTGATCAGAAGCCATTTATGGACAATAATCATGTTTTTATTTGATCCTGGCTCTCCTGATATGATACTACCCATATCCTCACATATGACTGTATTCAAGAAAATTCCCTTTGCTCTATAATCTCAATTAATTGTGGCGCTGTAATGCAAAAAGTGCAACAATGGTGCTCACTACAGGGGGCACACAATTGCCTGTAGAAGGAGTCAACTGGAAAACTATTGGGAACCACAGGCAATGCAACAGAGCGCCAATAAAGACCAGCATAATAGGAAGCAACATATGATGCCAATGGGAAGGTGTCAGTTCATGCCCTCAGCTCACACTGTGAATAATTTTAAGGGGATACACAGCTTGTTGTACCATAAGTACAAAATTCTGCCCCTTGTGGAAATGCATGGACGCGCTACCAAGCAGCAAGTTGTTACATCAATTGTCATGAATTTCATTTCAATAATTGTATTGAAAACCAAGAGTTGAACTCCAGTCCTCTGAAGGCAGATCAGGCCTCCCGGGACGGTCCAGGACCCGCTAACCTGTTAAGTCACAGACTCAAATTATTAAGTTACCCCGTGACCCACCAGCTTAATAATGAGAATTCCCTGAATGGTTGCCAGATTGCCGCCAAACCGGTGCCACTGAAGGCCCATACCTACACAGGATACGTGGCCTGCCTAAAGGAGGTTGGGACAAGACCCACTACTAGCCCTGCCAATGAGCACCAACTGTTGCCAGTCTCCAGTCCAGAAAGAGTATTGCAATTGGCCAGCTCAGGTGACATGGTAAACAACAGCAGCAAAACAAAGCATTGTCATTTATGTTCTCCAGAGCCAGCCCAACCAGGACCCACTGAACCAAAGCCACTGAGGACCCAGACCTACACTTAGATTGTGGCTTGACTAAAGGAGGTTGGGACAAGACCCACTACTAGCCCTGCCAATGAGCACCAACTGTTGCCAGTCTCCAGTCCAGAAATAGTATTGCAATTGTCAAGCTCAGGTGACTTGGTGAACAACAGCAGAAAAAAAGCATTGCCACTTCTGTTCTCCAGAGCCAGCCCAATCAAGACCTGCTGCTTTAAGAGAGGGGGGCTAAGATAACTAAGTTTGGCTCCCATCCTTATGAAACAAACCACCAGGATGCCGCCCAGTGGAGGACTGGAACAGCTGCTCAAAGGGGGGACCACAGAGAGGACACAGAGGACAGCTGAGGAAAGTACACATTTAACCCCATCAGCATTAGGTAACTGAGCAACCAGGGTGTATGGGTGGGAGCAAGAGGAGGCATCACAAGAGCCAGGAGGGGCACCAAGTTTCTCTTCTCCAGGATGGGAAGAGAGAATGTCAACATTTCCCACCCCACAGGAGTAGGCAAGGTGTAATCAACAGCATCCAAATCTAATTTGTCGCAGGTCAGGCTCTTTACCACAGCCTCCTCAGAGAATAGAAGACCACTGGGGAAATCCAAGAGACTGGCAGGATTGTCACCCACAAGCTGAGCAGAAGAGGAGATTTTTGACCATAAGTCTGGTGATGTTGACCACAAGAGCAGTAGAAATGGCACCAAGGAGAATACCACAAATTTCAGCACAGGCAGTATCATAGTAATTAACTCCACAGAATTTGGAAAAATTGGTGGTTTTTTCAGAGTTGCAGACAATAAAATTTGAGCAGATTGGGGTATTCACAAGTGAAATCTAAGTAACAAGCAGCAGAACGAGCTCAGAAAGCTTGGGAATGAAATCAGGTGGCTTGGCAAAGCAGGAAACAAAAAAGTGGGTTCAAAATTAAAAGATTTAAAGAAAAGATTCAAGGTAAAGTAGAATTTATATTTAATTTTAACTAACTTTCTAGGTTCAAAAGCTGATTTTGAAAGCAAAAGCAAAACCAGACAACAGCTATATGCTGAATCTTCTGTTAGGAGCTTCTGAGTAGATGCCGAGTTTGAAACGGGCTGGCACAAGGTAAGGCAAAATAGAACAACTAACACTTTACTATAGATTGTAGGGAACTCAAAAACAGAGTTTCCAAGAAAAATAAATTTTAAATAAAGTGCAACTGGTTCCAAAACTTTAATTATATTGTAAAATAGACAAGCAGGGGACTGGAGGTCCCCTTGCTGTGTTAAAAAGAGTGTGTTACTGGGGAGTTAAATCACATGACCACAGGGCTTGGATTTAATTGGCTGGAGGAGAAAATTTGCTGATCAGAGCCAGGAGGACTGGAAAGCTTCACATTAATTTCCAAAGTCCCATCTGATTGGCTAGAGGGAACTCCAGGCATTTGAAATTCACTTGGGTTTTTGAGCGTTGATGTGGCGTTGCCATATTGGTTGGATCTGATGTTTTTCAAAAGTAGGCAACACCATGCCAACAAGTAGTCCAAATTAACCAATGTTTCTTCCCAGGGGGGAGCAACCAAAGGCAATGGATCCACGGGTTAGGCCAGCACAAATCTCTCATCAAGTGTGTGTGCCAAATCCCCTAAAGAATTAAGGGGGTTGGCTGATATTTTGGGCCTTTCTTAGTGCGTCTGGGGAAGATAGTGCAGTCCAATGCCAAGGGTGGCAGTGAATTTACAGCTGCTCTCAAGACCCTAAGCCAAGATCCATGCCCTACTGGCAAACCGCCCATGGACCTGAAGCCCGCAAAAAGCAAAGATGCAAAATCACATGGTATAAGAACGCTGGCAGTGTGGTGATGACCACATTGTCATTTTTGATAGTAAAAAGGTTTATGAACCTTTAGTTCAACCAAAAATTACCTTATATAGTCTCAGTGATCTTCCATCTTAACTCCAGCCCAGTAGATCATCAGGCAATTGCCTCTTCCAGAGACCAACCTGCCAACCCGCCCCAGGCACTATACTGTCCCCCGGGAGCCCCCTTTAGACCTATGCTTTTTACTGAATATCCTCCAAACCCTGCCTATGCTGAGTTCAACTTGGAAAAACATACTCCTTGCCAACCCTCTGGCAAGAACTAGAGAAACCAAAACAATAGGTTGAGAAGAAAAGTGGTACATTAGGCCACCCATATTGTTCAAAGATAAGTACATTTACCTACCTGCATACTTTGTCCCCATGACTCCGCCCTTAACCCCAAGGACAGACCGCCCAATGGATCCTACCACTGCAGCAGAGACCACCTCTACCCAAATGTTTGGAGTACTCTATACCACTTTGAAAGGATTGGTGGATTCCATGGTCCCTAACTCCAGACCCTGGTCCTTACTTGGGCAATTTGTATCTTACATTATCAAGTTAGCACCCATTCTATGGTGGGCTTTACCCGCTGGCTTGGCCTTACCCCATCCTGAGCTGCCCAATGCCTATATCTATGCCTGGCTTCCTGAAATCAATATTGCTATATGAGCATGTTCAAAGCACATTTTGTATTGTGGAAGCAGACAAGAGCGCTCAAAGGTCCAAACTGTACCAGATGCTTTCACTAGACCAACATCACAAGAAGGCAAAGAACTCAAAGGATACTCCATCCTCACAAAGACTTGAGCTGCAGTGGCCGCCTCTTCATTGGCAATGAACAACAAGTTACATACTCTTGCACCAACTAAAGATCACATCCAGACAACAAGATGTACAGGTGTTTTTAGGCGCAATTGAATATGACAGCTGCTTTAATTAAGACTCCTCTAGAGAGGGGGAGACACTATTCTACTTCTAAATAATGTTCATAAGTTGACTTTATTGAGGCAAGACCTGAAAAGTTGCCAGCAAGACTCAAGTACGTACACAATCAAGAACAATAGAACTGGACGCTCAGTCATTTGAATGGGCACCATATCCTTAAGAAAAATTCAAAAGAAGAAAATAGAAAATAAGAAATTAAAATATAAAAAAGATAATGAAATTTAAAGAAAAAATTGAAAGATAAAAATATATTGATAATAAAAAGAAGAGAAGCTAATCAAGTTTATTGAAAAAGATATAGGATAATGGGAGCAGTCTCTGGCATCAGGGGCGCCTCTGAGCTGTTGGGAGGAGGATGTAACAGGGGGTGGTCTGGCAGTCAGTACAGCAAGGATGCTTGGCAGGGAGCTGGATGTTCACCATGAGGCGCTTGTGGGCTGGGAGGAGGTACTGGTTATCATCAAGGCGCTGGTGCATGTGTGCCAGGATCACCAGCATTTGGGTCCAGGCCAACTGCAAGTTGCAGGACATAGAAGACCAGTTGCAAAGGGGGAGGCAGATTTGGCTCACTGGCACTAGATAAACTCAATCACTGCAAGCAGAGAATACAGCCCCAATCAAAAAGCATTCCATTAAGGTGTCCTCAATGTAGGAGTAAGCCATGGGTAAGGGGACACATAGCTGGTAAGCCAGAGCACAATAGTTGTCGTGAATACCGCTATTCACCATGTTTCAATTTTGCCTTTGGTGGGCCATTTTGAAGACAAATATCTCACTTTTGCTTTTGCCTCTTGAAATGAGTTGATGACTGAATCTGGAAGTACAATTGTTTGGTTTCTTGATCCTGCACAACTCACTTGCCCCACTAGTGCTGGTGGCAAGTGATCCTACCGTCCATGTACTGTTTTGTGGTAAAGCTACACAGTATATATTCCCAACCTTTATACCCAATAAAATTTAAGTTCTATTCACATTTTTGTCTTTGTGTCTTATGTACTTCTGCGCCTCTCTCTAGCCACGCTAGTAGAGATTATTCTTCCAGGGCTGCAAGGTAAATGCATAGCCTTCCCTCTCATCTAACCAAGACTTAGTACAAATCCAATCCTAAGGTTAGGATTTCCTGTTGTGTGTCTGTGCCACGCCTCAGAACACAACAAAAATGGTGCTCACTACAGGGGCTGTAAGCCCCTTGGTTACCCCTTTTGCAAGCACGTTTTCAGGTCCCTTGCCTCCGCCTATTTGGGAGTCAACCTCGCCTGAAATTACCAGCTCTCCTATTGAGGAAGACATTGCCAACCCACCTATTGTCCCTACTGTACTGAACCTCAGGAATGGTCCCTGCCTAGTTGCTTACCCCATGGGTACCCCTGACTTAGAACAAGTCATGTTGGTAGCCCTGGGATAACCTGTGAAGGAGTCATCTCTCACCTTCAGCTGCAGTTCAGTTGGGCTGAATACTACAAATTAATTGTGGCTCCTCAATTTCCACAACATCTCCTCTCAGCAGCTGGCTCCGCTGAGCACTTACTATTGTCCTTTGTGCAGCCTGCCTTGGCCCACCATCAAATGGTGTTGGGGCTCCACATCCAAGAAATCTTGTCTCTGCAAGCAGCAGTTACTCATCACTGGGACCAGTTTGCTGCTTACCAACAGTGGATTCATTCCCTGTTTTCCTTGGTATCTGACAATCAGCGCAACTCTGTTACCTCCCAGGCCTGTTTGGTTAATTCTATCAAACAAATGCGCCAGTCCATCCCCAAATACATGAGAGAGTGTCTACACAAGTTTCACCAGCTAGAACAACCCTGGCAAACTCAAGTAGATTTCACCTTAAACGCTTATCTCACTGACTTCAAACAACTTGTGCAACAGCTCAATGCATTCAGCACGTATTTCTTTGAGCAACTACAGCAGGTAGCGGACTTTGCTGCTAATGGCCTTAATGAACTCAGTGCAGTGTTTGATCAAGAAAGAGCTGCCATTGCTGCTGCTATAGCCAAACTCCAGAGTCAAGTGAATAAACTAGCGGCAACTGTGGTAAGTTCAACTCCCTTAAAATCAACTCCCTGGTGATTGACTCCCTTAAACTTGACTCCCTGGTAGTTGACACTATAGTAAAGTGAGAATTCAGCTTTTGCCCTGATTGACAACTGGAAATCCACACTTTTTTAATTAACAGATCTTGATGTACTGATGTCTTTTAATATAAAGAATTAGACTTTACAGCTATGGTATACTAGAGTGATCCCAGAAAGATCATAAATGCAATAAAAACAGTACCTTAATTAATAAAAATAAGGAGAAATAAGCAATTATTTTCTCATTTTACTATGTAATTTACACTCTTCATTATAAAAATATTTTTTATTACCATTAAAATTAAAATTCCAATGAGACAAAAATAAACAAAAACACAACAAATAAAGTTATGCAAAATATGAAGAAATATTAATGTTTATTTGATATAGTTCATATAAGCACACCTGTGAATATCATATGTTTTATTTGGAAATTAACAAAAATTAAGATATTTCTCTTACTTTCAACTATAAATATTCATCTCAAACTTACCATGCATACATAAAACAATCACTGCTATCTAATTAAGTTTAAAAAACTTAAAAAGTAAAACTAAAAACTAAATGATCAAAGCTAATAAGTAAAAATTAAAGTTAAAAAGTTAAAAGTTAAAAGTTAAAAGTAAAAATCATATAACTGAGCAAGCAAGCAAGTTTATTCCTCATCATTATTTCCCTGTTTCATTTTGGCCCCTTCCAAGAGGGCAGTGGCAATAAGCTCAAGCTGCTACTTAAGCTCAGAGGCCTTGTATTTGTGCATGGCCGCACCCTGGATGGCCTTGGTGAAGAGGGTACAGCGGGTTGTTGGCTTGGTGGGGGGACGCGGTTGGAGAGATCACGCAGCTTGGAGATGGTTTTCTCCTGCTTGTGCTGCAAGAGGGAAAAGAACTTATTGAATTTTGGGTGGAGCCCAAAGTTGGCTTTAAGATGCTTGTGATAAGCCTCTAATGCCAAAGTGGTTTTCAGCTCCCTGTTGACAGCCGCCCAGTACATGTTCCAGCTGGCCTTAGCACAGGCCTTGACTCGCCTCTGCGTGACAACCTTCCCAATCCACTGGGGCTCAAAGTACTTGAGGAAAGGCTTGAACTCCAGGTGCTTTACTATGTAGGAATACTTTGAGAGCACCTCAAACCCCTGCGCAGTGTGCTCTGGCTTTAAAAAAGCCAAGGCACTAAATTGTGCCAGCACAAATCTGCAGGTGTCCAAAGTATCCCTCTGGCTCAACCTACTAAGCTTGGTGTGGGCCTGCACGTTACAAGCAACTGCTTGGCGGAAGTGGAAGTGGCACCCCTGCACCTCCCCGCTAAACAGCTGCTCAAATGCATTGAACTGAGCAGGCTCAAAGTCCATAATGCACACACGAGGCCCAAGAGCTCTTAGCCTTGCCTTTTCCTCTGAGTCCAGGGTGGCCTGGTCCTTGTCAGAGGCAGGTGGGTTGGCGCAGGTGTGGGGGGGGGTCTTCTTGGATTCATCATTGCTGATGGGAGGAAGGAGGGTAATTGCTTGGCAGAGGATGGAGAACACACGGGTATAGATGGCCTTGGTGGCCCCAGGAAGAAGAAAGAACACAAGTGGAATCACCCGTATGTCAATCTGGGCATGGACCATCCAGAGCTGCTTGAACATCTAGGGGCAAGTGGCAAAGGTACCATCAACTATCCAGGTTGACGCCCTTTTTAACTCCATCAGGTTCTGCTGAGTTGAGTAGCAGATTATGCGGTCCTTGGCTGCAGGCCTGTCATCATGAAGCAGGAAGCACTCCCCACTTGGAAGCTGCTTAAGCTCATGAGTGAGCGTGAGCTCAGAGAGCACGTCAGAAACCTTGGGGGGAGGGGGATTGGCAGCAATACACTTATTGCTGATGAATTTGACCAACTGCTCCTGTGTTGGTACCAACTTGAGATTGTTGGGTTTGAGATGTTGGGGGGCCTTGATGGCCAGATCTGATGCACGGAGATGAGAGGATGTGGGTATTACTTGCACAAGGTACCACTTTAACATCCAAGTGATTAGATGATTGGGGGGCTCACAAGTGTGCTCCCTCTTCTCCAACGTTACCTGCTCCCAGCCCTTGGTGTTTAACCGGGCCCTGCAAGTCTTATCCTTGCAGAAAAAGTGCTTGCTTTTGGTCTGCTGCTTTTGGTTGTTGCAATTAAAGATATAATTGTTGGCAACATAACCAGGGCTGCCTTTTACGGACATGATTGGGAAGTAACAGGGAAAGCACTTGGGAATTTTAAACTCTCTGTCCACGTTGCAAATGTTGTGGATGGCCAGTGGATCCCAAGCCACATGACCAGAAGCTTTAAACTTCTTGGAGTAATCCTCTGGCTCATCTTGGGGGTCAGATGAAGAAGGAGGGGAAGAGCCATTGGGAGGGGGGAGGGTTCTTTGAGGCCTGCTTGGATGCCTTCTTTTTCTTACCAGAAGAAGAGGTGGGCTCCTTGGCAGCTTTTGACTTCTTGGTATGCCGCTCCTTGGTGGGCTTGGAGTCGGCCTCTGAGTGATAAAATGAGTGGTTGGTAAGATCACTATCAGATTTATTGGGGGAGGATTTTTGGGGGGAAGGTGAAGGGGATGTAGAAGATGAGGGTGGAGGGGGGGAGGAGTAGGAGGAGATGGAGTGGGAGGAGATGGGGTTGGAGACTTTGCCTTTGCAGGCTTCTTGGCACGCTTGGGAGTGGAGGCAGTTTCTTTGAAGCCTTTGGAGGCTTGGCGCTTAGGCTGTTGGCTGTTCTTGTTTGATTTTGTCTAAAGATAAGTTTAGCATTGTAAATAATAGAAGTATTAAAGATATAAAACACAGAGGTAAAACAAAGTAAAAGTTAAATGAAAAGTATGCAAATAAAGTTTTATTTATCAAGAAAAAAAACATAAAAAAGTAAATAGAAGCAAAATAGAAACTCAAAGTATAGATATAAAGGTTAAAACATAGAAAATAAGTGAATTTATGATGAAGCATCAAAGACGTTAGGTTCAGCATAACATCTTAGTGTTAAATCAATGTAAAAGTTTAATTGAAAATCACAAATATATATGAAAATTATATGGAGAAAAGCAGAAAAAGTAGTAGATTATAATAGCAAAAAAATAAAAAAATCTTATGTGGAATTTTTTTATTGAGAGTTGAAAATTCAAAACATAGTAAAGTGTCAAGTTCGGCACTGTCAATCTGCTTGAAAAAGCTGAATTCTCACTGTCAAGTATGCCGGAGTCGAGCAGAAACATCAAATTTACTATGTTTTTTACATATAAAACTTGCTTAAATTTAAACTGGGTTCAAAAGTTAACCCAAAAGCAAGGCAGTTTTGTATGCTCAAAAATAAAAAAATACAACATAATTTAAAAAAGTATATGAATGGGAATGTGTTTATTAGTGATTAGGGCATGCTGTGAGGAGCTGGGAGTGAATTATTTACCATAGTGTTGGTTAAAACGTTAAGAAGCTCTCTGTACTAATCCCCAAGTTAAAGTGTCAAGTGGGTGAGTGTTGAGTGGCGCTCATAATGTGTCACTTATTAATTTAGCCTTAATTCTGAGCCTTTGATTAGTTAAATCCTAAACTGATCAGGTGTCAAGTGGATAGAGTCAAACAAAGAAAGTGTCAAGTTTCAGTTTTTTATAAATTACATATGAAATCTCTTAATAAATTGGGCTTAATTTATGTGGCATCACTTAATCCAAAAACCCAGGAATGACATAATGTAAAACAAGTGGGGTATTTGATTAATGTCTATGCCACTAAATCCAGTATAGTGGTGCTTGGGAGCCTAATCAACAAGTATGGACACTAATAATAAAAATATAATAGTAAATAACAAATTTTATATAAGCACATATTTATTTTATTAATAAAATTAAAATTTGGCTTAAAAAGTGTTGAACTGGTCACTTTTGGGTTTAGAGTGTCAAACACAGGTTTTGCATTTCTATTAGTAAATTTACTTATAAATTGCCCCTTAAATCGGTATTTTAGCTAATCAATTTATTAAACAGAGTCAAGTTTGAGTAAATTTAACCTTGGCTTTTGGTTTCAAACCCCCTAAATTACTAGTAAAAATTAGCTTAAAATTGGTTAAGCCAAAAATACTAATAGATTTACATATGCGGCACTCAACTCCCTGGTACTCGACAAAGTGTTGAGTACCAGGGAGTCAAGTTTAAGGGAGTTGACCTTACCACAGTTGCCCTTAGTTGGCACCCAATTCCTTAGAGAATATAATGAGATAATCAACTTAAAAGATGGTTACCTCTCTATTCTGGGGTATGAAGTCCCTCTGATCATTGAAGAGCAAGTTAAAGTTCCCGGGAAATGGCTCAAGACATGTGCCTTGGAATATACCACTGGGGTTTTCAATCTCAAATATTTCACCCACTCCTCAAACCTGAAATTTCCACCCATGGCTTGTCCTGCGTCTGAAGGGATCCCTCTCCTAGCCACGTCTGCTGTCACCATCCCACATGGCTCCCAGGCCATACTAGACTCCCATATATCATATGAACTACCTGAACAAACCTTCTTGGAGTTGTACTCTCCCCCCTTGTTAGGACGCAACAAACCTTATCTCTGTCCTGGAATCCTAGATGTCTCCCATAAGGACCCTGTTCAATTGTTGGTAGCCAACCTGACTGCTCTCCCCATGACTGTTTCTAGAGGGCAGGTTGTTGGATATGGCAAGTTGTTGAGCGCTCTTGATGTCCTGTCTCTTCATCCCTTTGGCACGTTCCAAGACTTTAATCTACCTGAGGATGAGCCCCAAGTCCTATCTGTGCTCACTGCGCAAGACTTTCCAAAGTTGTCCCCGGTTCAACAGAAAGAGGTGCTAGACTTGCTAGACCAATTTTCTGACATCTTTGCAAAGGATAGTACCAACTATGGGTTAGCCAAAGGTGTTATCCATCAGACTGACACTGGCAACACTCCTCCCTTCTGTGCTAAACCATATCACCGCAGCCGTGTAGAGAACGCCCAGGTATCTAAAGAGCTCAAACAACTGTTAGACGTGGGGCTGCTGGCGCTTTCCCAAAGTCCTTGGGCATCCCTGCTACTCATCTTAAAGAAGAAGGATGTGGGTCATTGTATTGTGATGGACTATTGCCAATTGAACTCTTTGACCAAGAATGACTCATACCCCTTGCTGCATATTGATGATGTCCTCCAACGTCTTGGAGGCTCTAAGTTCTTCTCTGCAATGGATCTGGCATCTGGATACTGGCAAGTTGACCTATCACCCAAGGATTGTCAAAAAGCCGTGCTCATTACCTCTGAAGGGCTTTTTGAGCCTACTCGCATGCCGCAGGGACTCTGCAACGCCCCAGCCACCTTCCAAAGGGCCATGTACTCCATCCTCTGTGACTTGAAGTTGTCATGCGTCCTAGTATACTTGGATGATATAACGGTTTTCAGCGCTACCTTCACCAATCACCTGGCTCATCTCAAGGAGGTGTTCATAAATATTCAAGAAGCTGGCCTTAAGCTAAAACCTTCCAAGTGCGCCTTCTTCAAAGAATGTCTTGAATTATTGGGCCATGAAGTAACCCAGACTGGGATTTACCAAATGACTAAGAAGGTTGAAGCTATTGTCAAAATGCTTCCGCCCACCAACCTGCAAGAGGTACAAGTCTTTCTAGGGATGATGGGCTACCATAGACAGTTTATCCCTGACTTTGCCAATACTAGTGAACCTCTAGTCCAGCTGTTACATAATGTTCCTTTTGAATGGACCGCCAGTCAATAGTAAGCCTTTGAGACCCTTAAGCAAAAAATAAAAGAGGCGCCAATCCTAGTGTATCCTGACTATGATAAGGAGTTCATCCTGTACACTGACGCTACCAATCTTGCTATAGGAGCCATTCTGGCCCAACTAGACAACAAGGGTGTAGACCATCCTATGGCTTACACTTCCCGCGTACTAAACAAACATGAGAGGAATTATAGTGTCACAGAGAAGGAGTGTCTTGACGTGCTGCATGCAGTCAAGCAGTTTTGTCACTATGTATATGGTACCTGTGACAGAAATCACTGGATAATATAAAGCTGTTTCTAAAATGATGGGGAATTACCACCCAAATCCACATAGAATTGATGATTAACCACCAACACGGCTTCAAGTATTTTTTTGTGAAATTTCCAATTGAAACTCCAGGATTAAGTAGAACAATCAATCCTAACCAGAGTAAACCAAGATAAATGACCTGGGAAAGCATCAATGCATCTTCAGCGTAGAATTCTGGGCATTGAGAAGTGACACAATTTTTATTTTCCAGAATGGGGGGAGGAGCTACAAAATTGGCTGGCATGAAATTAACATTTTGCGGCGCCAACGACAAAGTTCCAGATGCTGGGCCCCATCTTCCTGAAATGATTCTGTTCAGAATCAGATTGTACGGGATATACTGCAACAACCCAAGCACAGGATGCATTTTTAAAATTTAAAATTAGAACTTGGGATAATTGATTTTTATTGAGTAAATTTAGAAGGACTCAACTCTTAGAGTTGAAACAGGGAAAATTATTCAATATATATCAGAAAAATTGACTAAGCAATACCACCTGAGTCTTGATCTCCTATTCCTTTGGCATCTTCAAGTAAGTATCTAGCCCAGGTTGCAAAGAACCCTTGTGTGACCAGTTTCTGACAACCATGCTGATTAATGAGCTTATATCAGGTGACCCTCATATTACGTCAATTTATCAACATCAGTTTACAAGGGGGAGCTGGTTTCAGCTGGCATACTGGAGCAGCCGTGACCCATTTTTGATTGAATGTTTGGTTTAAATCTGTTAACTTGGTCAATTTCAATACAGGTTTCCCGGCCTTCTGTGCCTTCTTACTTGGACGGACAATACCCAGCATTATGGAACTTACCGTGACATTACCCTCTGCTTTAGCCCTGGGCACAATACCACCATCTGGGAGATGGGATAAAGAGAAATTCTTATGGGCAGGTGGGAGTTTCATTGCGGCAAGGGTAAGTTCAGGGTGTCCAATAGCAGTGGGATTGCGCTTGTAGAACTTGTGGATCAGATCAGAGGAATTTGAACAATTGTAGTGGGGAACCCAGGAGTTTTCAGAATCAGGATAACCTTTCCAAGATACCAAATATTCCAAACAGCAACAATTCTTGCAGGAAGCTAGAATACAATTTAACTAGTACTCAGGTTCTCCTTCCACAAGAATGGGTTGGGAAGAGGGGATCTCTGTTCCTTTGAAGGGAGTAAGGAGACATTCATGGAAGGTGTGGAAAATCTTGAAAGCAGGAGGTAAATCCAGCTGATAGGCAGAGGGACCAATCTGATGTTCTACCTTGAAGGGACCAACTTGCTTGGGACCCAATTTACAACATGGAACTTTAAGTTTCATATTGAGAGCATCAACCATGACTAGATCACATGGCCTGTAAGTTGGACCTTCCTGGCGCTTGCAATCTGCATATTCCTTGTAAGTTGTCACGGCGGCGGTGAGAGTAACTTGGAGCTCCTGATGGACCTGCTTTAATTCAGCGGCTTGATCAGTTGCAGCTTCCACGTTGCTAATCAAACAAGGACCCATGTTGGAAGAAGGATTGTAACCCACATTGGCATAAAATGGCAATACTTGAGTTGACATGTGCGGGGTGTTATTATATGTGAACTCTGCCATGGGTAGATTATCACACCAGTCATCTTGTTGCGCATTGGTGTAGCAACATAGGTAGACCTCCAAACTTTGGTTTACCCTCTCCGTTTGTCCATTGGACTGGGGGTGAAAAGCAGTAGAGCGGCACAATTTGATACCAAGGATTCCAGTAAAAGCTTCCCAGAACTGAGCAATAAATTGAGGACCACGGTCACTTACAATCTCCATTGGGATGCCATGTAGAGAGAAGATTCTGTTCATAAATAACCTAGCAGTTTCCACTGAAGTAATTGTGGTTGAGCAAGGTACAAAGTGTGCCATCTTTGTGAAACAATCAACTACTACCATGATTGCGTTAAACCCATTGGAATTGGGAAGCTTGCCAATGAAATCCACCAACACAGACGTCCAAGGGCCTGCAGCAGGCTGAAGTGGAACCAGTAAACCAGTAGTCTTATTCCAACTGGCCTTGGATCAAACACATATCAGGCAATCTTGAACAAAAGCGGCTACCTGCACAGTCAAACCTTTCCAGGAAAACTGGCAGCGGATAAGTTCCACTGTTTTGTTTTTCCCTGGATGACCAGCTGTTGGACAGGTATGATTAGCCTCCATGATTTCATCCCAAATAGTGCCTTCAGGGACCCACAAGCAACCTTGATGATATAGGACTGGACCAATCTTATGATAACCCTGAGGCTGACCTACTGGGTTTGCACATGCTAGCTCCAATAGCCTATCATAACCTTTGGACAAAGGTTGCAGAAACTTAACCTTGGAATACAAGTCCAGGTCTGTGCCCTCAGCTAAGGACATGGTGGCCAACATAGCCAGTGGAGGTAATACAAAAGGCACCACAGCTTCATCTGGAATCATAGTATGTGTGTTAAACTTGGCATCCATACTAGCATCTGGGAGATGTGAGGGATTCCTTCTTAGAGCATTGGCCAAGTGATTGTCAGATCCCTTAATAAACTTGTAGCAGAACTTGTATCTCATCAGATCACCATGCCATCTGGATTGGCAACCTGACAAAACCCTGGGTTGTCAATAATATAGAAGAGCTTTGTGGTCAGTTCTTACTACAAATGGATGACATGCTGACATGAGATGGTGGTGCCAATGCTTTAACAATTCCACTACAGCCAACAATTCCTTGTTGTAAATCATGTAGTTGCGTTCTTGAGCCTCCATCTTCCTGGAGAAATACCCTACAGGTCTCTCAATCCCATCACTAGCTGTTTGCAACAGCACACCAGCCACAGCGTATTTAGATGCATCAGTGGAAACAACAAAAGGAAGCTCAGGATCCACATGTCTTAACACTGGGGAGGACAACAAAAGAGCCTTGACTGCTGAGAAGGCACTTGCACACTCAGGCGTCCAGACTAAAGTCGTCTTTCCACTAGCCAAATATAAAGGGGCGGCCACCTCAGACAAGTGGGGAGTGAATTTCTTCAAGAACGTACATGTACCCAGGAAACTACAAAGTTGGGATACTGTCACAGGCGTAGCATACTCTCAAACCACAGCTTCTTTGTCAGGGGCAATGGTGTGGCCATCCTCAAAGATAATATTACCCAGAAAGGTAGCCTTACGTTTAAAGAATTCACACTTACTCCTTTTGATGATCAAGTTTGCTTGGAGAATGAGCTCTACAACTGCCAACAAGTGGGCCTTATGGGACTCCTCATCTGGAGAAAACACCAAGATGTCATCCATTTATGTGATGGCACAAACACCTAGGAGATCTCCCAGGACTGAATCAATCAACTGCTGAAAGCAAGCCGGGGCATTCTTTAATCCAAAAGGCATTACACAGAACTGGAAGATACCCTTCTTGGTTCTGAATGCTGTTAACCATTCCATTCCTTCTGCAATTCTGATTTGATTGAAAGCATTCAACAGATCAAGTTTTGAGAATACCTTGGCCTTCTCAACACATCTAGAGATCTGTGCTTCAAGAGGTAAAGGATAAGGATCCGGAATTGTAATGTTATTTAAATTCCTGTAGTTGACACAAGGACAAAGGGACCCATCAGACTTATGAACAAACAATAACAGAGAGCAGATTGACAAAGCCTTTTTAAAAATGTAGCCTTTTGCCAACATGTCACAAGTCCACTCTTCCAAACATGCATCTTCCTTCAAGGTTAAAGGGTAAATAGGAGACGCAATTCCAATCAGATCAACAGTGACCTTAAAGTCAAAGTCAAACTGAGTGTGCTTGGGAAGGACTTTGCCTCTGGTGGCGTCAAATGCTGCGGACCAGGGTTGCAAACATGCCGGTAAATCTGAACTTATGGGGACAGGGACAGGAAACAATTGTATAGTCTGTGATGATTGTTCCAATTCAGACATATCCAACAGCAGAATACAAATAGTTATACCCGAGGAGTGTTCCACCTGTAGCTCATTTTTCTCCAGTAAGATTGATACATTATGATCTCTCCACCAACTCACTCCCAAAATAATAGGATACATAAGGGTAGGGAAAACAGAAAACCTTGCGGTAAAAGACTGGCCTGCTACTACAAAAGTAACTGGCTTCTTCAGCTGAAAAGAGGGAAACATTTGACAATTTCCACCCCTAACAAGCATTCCCAGATGGTACTTGAGTTGTAGCAAGTCAGCAGTCTCCACACTCATAAAATTTTTGGAAGCACCTGTATCTAACAAGATGGCTGGCTGATAGATAGTCTGACCATTATTGATGCTACCATGAAACAAGAAGTAACCAGAAGTGGATTTATTTGCAGCAAAGGTAGAAATCTTGGCAGGGTCTTGTTTTTCATCAGTAGTACAGACGGCATCTAAAGAAGCAGGATGCTCCTGGAAGTAACGCTCAATCATTTCTTGGACGGCAGCTGGAAGAACGGGGTTATCACAATCAATGGGAACAAGGGGCAACTCTTCAGACGTAATAACAGAAGATTTTGCAGGTACAAAATGCTGAAGCATTGTCAAGGAACTATCAGGAACAGACACTACAAGGGCCTCCTTTACATCACCGGGTCTGTTCACCACTGCCAATTGTAGTTGAGACAAGCTAGGGGGAGAACAATCTTGGCTTTGGTTGGAAGAAACTACCAAGGAGCAAGGACCAGAAAACCAAGAACACACAGCAGGTTAATCCTCAATTACCAACGTACCTTGTTTGGAAGTAGACAGATTTGAGACCAGAGAAAGAATTTGACTTACCAGGGCCTCAGTTGTGGTTAACGGGGAATCCCAAACCGCCAAATCCTGGGCAGTCTGGTCAACTGCTAACCACAAAACTGAGAGTTTGTTCACCTCAGGAACATCAATCATACAGAAATAGGTAAGAAACTGAGGAAGGAATACCAAAAGTGGAGTTGCACCCCAACAGAAGGCGTACAGCTTACAATATACTTTGAGCTCCTCAATAGATACACACAATTTTTTTAACAAAGGGTATATAGATGCACTCTCAGTTAAAACACGTGGATTGCGCTCCACTGCAGACAACAACCATTCTCAAGCATCTTCGGAAACCTTTGTCATCACATGGTAAACTTGGGATTTGTGACTAAGGCTAGAGCCAGAATAAAATGATAATGCTGATGAAACTTCACACGAAATTTCATCAGTGGGTGGGGCAGGAAAATACTCTGGGCGCCAAAATGACATGACACAACGGAAATAGAAAACAGAGGATCCAGTCTCTACAACTGCAACAGGAGATGGAAACCAAAAATTAAAGAAAAGTACAAACTGAAAACTCAGAAATGAACTGATGCAAATAAACATGGTAAACACAGATATCTCAGCAGAGCAGGAGAAAAGAAACACAAATTCATGATGAACTGCTTCCAAAAACTCAGACGTAGAAGAGTTGAGTAATGTGACAGAAATCACTGGATAATATAAAGCTGTTTCTAAATGATGGGGAATTACCACCCAAATCCACATAGAATTGATGATTAACCACCAACGCGGCTTCAAGTATTTTTTTGTGAAATTTCCAATTGAAACTCCAGGATTAAGTAGAACAATCAATCCTAACCAGAGTAGACCAAGATAAATGACCTGGGAAAGCATCAATGCATCTTCAGCGTAGAATTGTGGGCATTGAGAAGTGACCCAATTTTCATCTTCAGGAATGGAGGGAGGAGCTACAAAATTGGCTGGCATGAAATTAACATTTTGCGGCGCCAACGACAAAGTTCCAGATGCTGGGCCCCATCTTCCTGAAATGATTCTGTTCAGAATCAGATTGTATGGGATATACTGCAACAACCCAAGCACAGGATACATTTTTAAAATTTAAAATTAGAACTTGGGATAATTGATTTTTATTGAGTAAATTTAGAAGGACTCAACTCTTAGAGTTGAAACAGGGAAAATTATTCAATATATATCAGAAAAATCAACTAAGCAATACCACCTGAGTCTTGATCTCCTATTCCTTTGGCATCTTCAAGTAAGTATCTAGTCCAGGTTGCAAAGATCCCTTGTGTGACCAGTTTCTGACAACCATGCTGATTAATGATCTTATATTGGGTGACCCTCATATTACGTCAATTTATCAATATCAGTTTACAAGGGGGAACTGGTTTCAGCTGGCATACTGGAGCAGCTGTGACCCATTTCCAATCAACTGTTTGGTTTAAATCCGTTAACTTGGTCAATTTTAATACAGGTTTCCTGGCCTTCTGTGCCTTCTTACTTGGACAGACAATGCCCGGCATTATGGAACTTACCGTGACAGTACCCACTTCACAGTTGTCACTGACCACGCTTTTCTTAAGTGGTTACAACAGCTTAAGGAGCTTGAAGGGCGCCTATCTAGATGGGCTCTACGTCTGCAAGGCTACAACTTCACTGTGCTCCATTGCCCTAGGATTCAACACCAGAATGCTGATGGGCTCTCCAGAATGCCCATTATTGCTTTGCATCCTGCAGAGGACAATCAGTTATACAAACTAATTGGGTACCCTTCTTCTTGGGAAAGTGAGACAGAAGAGGTACAACTGGCCTTGTCCAAGCTATCCAAAGATACCCTCATACATGACAATCAGTTCTTTAAGAAGGTACAAGACCAGTATCTGCCTTATGTACAACCCAGTCTTTGCCTCTTGTTGGTGTTGCAAGCTCATAAAGAGACTGGGTATGGAGGCATCACTAAGACTTTTGACTGGTTTCAGAAGAATTACTTCTGGGAAAACCTTTGCCTGCTAATCCCAGACGGCATAGCTAATTGCCACAACTGCCAGCTGCAGAGGCATCAATCTGCAGCCCACAAGTTCAAATTAGTCCCCCGCAACATGCTTTTCACACTGTCAGCATTGACGCGGTAGGTCCTCTCCCCCGCTCACGTTCTGGGTGTAGCTTTATTCTGATTGTGGTTGATCACTTCAGCAAGTAGGTAGAGGCTTGCCCTACAAAAGACATCACAGCTAAGACAACTGCTGCCTTCCTGTTACAAGATGTTTTCTACCGCCATGGCTGTCCTCAAGTGTTGCTCTCAGATAATGAGACTAACTTTAATGCCAAGCTGGTAACCTCTGTTGTCAAAGCTTTGGGATCACACCAATCCTTCTCTGCTCCCTACAATCCTTCTACTAATGGGGCAGTTAAGCGTGCAAATTCAACACTGGTATCCATCATGAGGAAGCTTACCTACTCTGACGCTGCCAACTGGGACCTATACTTACCTGCCGCTCTCTTTGCATACCGCCTTAGCAAACATTGTGTCACTGGATACTCCCCCTTTGCAATGCTGTATGGGCAAGAGGCTACTACCCCATTGCTCTTGGGGGCCCCCTTGCTTTCTCTGATAAGGCCATGAATCCTGACAACCACATCAAGGATATAGTCAACTGCATAATTGATATACAGGCCACTGTCTACACTTCTGCATACAAGACTAAGATGCTTGAGCTCTCTCCTGATAATGCTGGACGCTCCCCCTTACCTGAATTTGATGTTGGTGACCATGTAATTTACTATCAACACAGGGTAGGTGGTTGCGCACATAATTTGGACTCTCTGTGGATTGGCCCTTTAGAAGTGACTTTTAAACGAGGATCCAAATACACTGTAAAGCTCCTCTCCAGTGGCTGTCCTTTTGCTTGAGTGCACGCAAAGTTCCTTTGTAAATACTACCCCCTAAGGCCAATCTAGGGGAGGACAATGTTGTGAATACTGCTATTCACCATGTTTCAATTTTGCCTTTGGTGGGCCATTTCAAAGATAAATCTCTTGCTTTTGCTTTTGCCTCTCAAAATGAGTTGATGACTGAATCAGGAAGTACAATTGTTTGGTTTCTTGATCCTGCGCGACTCACTTGCCCCACTCATGCTGATGGCAAGTGATCCTACTGTCCTGGTAGTGTTTTGTGGTGTTTCTAAACACTATATATTCCATTTCATATTCACCAATAAAAATTAAGTTCTATTCACATTTTTGTCTTTGTGTGTCTGTGCCGCGCCTCAGAACACAACAATAGTGCTCCAGGCAGCAACTATTGTACCCAGGCTGGCCGGGCTGGAAAATTTTGGGAGGGGGTACCACATGAAGTGGCATGTGGCAAAAGCCAAGGAAAGATACAGACTGGTGTCACCAGTACCCACCGCCTGCAGGAATGCCTTGAATGTGGCCAAGAAACCCTGGCTGGTATTGACCTGTATTGGCAGGTCCAAGGTTTGGTGAAAGAAGGGGTCAGCAGCAAGCTCAAGAGCCCAAACCCAAGCCACCTAATTGATGTACTCATTGTGGATGGCACTATGTGTGGGCATGTTAGGAAGAGCTCTTACTAGGCGCCAAGGAAGTGGACTGCAGTCCAAGGTGCACCTCAGCGTCCAAACAGGAGGCATCATACCAGCCATGATAGAGTTTCTCAGCACAGATGAGGGTCATGGCGTCCTTGTTAGAGTGCATGGCCTGTATAAAGCTATACATAGTCTCTTTGTGGTGACATACATCAAACTTACTCAGCAGGTCATAATAATCTGTTGGGATTTCATCCAAGTTGTGTTGATCACAAAGCATGGCTGACAGGGTGGCAGGAGGCGCACCAGAGGAAGTAAGGTAATGGAGCAAGGGGCGCAAAGCACCAGAAGGACTGCCACTTGGGGGTGCATTGCTGACAGGAAGAGGCTCCTCAAACATGGAGTCCTAATCAAGGAGATCCCCAGAATTAGAACTGGGGGCAGTATTAGACGCAGAGCCAGCCACGGTGGTTATGCAATCCTGCTCACAAAGCTGGCTGTTGCAGGAGCAAAGACAGTTCAGAAATGCAATGTGTACTGTCGTGATCTGAGGCGTGGCAAAGAGTCACAACAGGAAATCCTAACCTTAGGATTGGATTTGTACTAAGTCTTAATTAGAATGGCAGGGAAGGCTATGCAATTACCTTGTGGCCCTGATTGAATAATATCTGCTAGACATGGCTAGAGAGGCGCCAAAGTATGTGGAGACACAAAGACAAAAATATGAATATAACTTAAAAGTTATTGGTAGAAATGGAATAAAATATATACTGTGTAGCTTTACCACAAAACAGTAAATGGACAGTAGGATCACTTGCCACAAGCATGAGTGGGGCAAGTGAGTTGCACAGAATCAGAAAACTAAACAATTGAATTTCCCAAATTGGAGCCAGACTCATTTTGAAGAGCAAACAAAAAAGAGAGGGAGTTGTCCTCAAAATAACCCACATAAGGCAAAATTGAAACATGGTAAATTGCAGCATTCACAACATGTACTGAGCAGGGAATCTTGCAGAAGGAGTTGCGCTCTGCCTCACTCATTGAAGCCATCATAGCATCATATGCCTGATGCATGTTGCTACTGTTGATATTATCACTGGGGTTCATATGATGAAAAAAGGAAGTAGTGCTTGGTCAAGTGGGGGATATGTTGGGAATTTCAATCAAGCAATGATTCCAATTATGACAGAGCTACAGATTAGGATTTCAGCAACAAATTCATAAATTAGCAGTATGAAAATCAATGATGCCAATTATGGCAGAGCTTGAGGATATGAATTACAGCTGCCAAACATCATAAATTGGTAGTATAAAATGCATGTATATTGAATCAGCAGTAGTCTGCTGACCTGAACTATAAAGCAGCCAATGTTAAGCCCCGCCACAGCGCTTAGTGATACATGATTTGCCTCTGCGCCACTTTGGAAAGTTTCAGGTGTTGTGGCGCCACCTAGCACTTAAATTAGGCATCAAAGCGCCAATCTATTTTTATGTCAAGGCCACTGAGCCAACTAAAAATTATTGCAGGCATCACAGTGCCACCTTACTTTTACATCAAGCACCAAGGCGCTAAGTTTGATTCCCTACAATCTCAAATTCCAATGTTATTTACATTATTAAGAATTGAGCTTGAAGTATGTCAGGAAGGTAGGAAGTGATCCTGAAGTGACTAAACTATTTAATACCAGCAAGGACCACCTGTGCTGGGTGAAGATGAAAATATTCTATTGGTTGGCATGCAATAAGTGCCAAACCTAAATTAATAATTACCCAAATTAGGAGTGTGTTAGAATGTCCTAGAAGACATTGCTAGCAGCCCAGGGATTAACCTTGTAGAAGGTATAATAAGAATTAATCAATTATAATAAAATCATCTTTAGTCTATCTTTAATCTGGTTGACCTTTATCTTGATCTTTAAGTGCTTCTGCATTATCAGAAGCCATTTCTGGACAACAATCATGTTTCCATTTGATCCTGGCTCTTCTGACATGATACTACCCATATCCTCACATAAGAATGTATTCAAGCAAATTCCCTTTGCCCTATAATCTCAATTAATTGTGGCGCTGTAATGCAAAAAGTGTGAAAGCTCTTCCGGGACTGTAGCCTGATCTGAACCAATTGGCTGCTTTATTACAAGCCAGCCAAAGTGTCTGATCTGCTGCAACCCTTGTCACCTTATTTTCACTCAATAGGATTCATAATCTATGGTAGGGCTAATTTTTTAAAAATAGTATCCAATAAAAAATATCATACATAAATTTAGTGTTTGTGAACTATTAAAGATAAATGTAGCAGTTATCAAAACATAATTAAATTGGAGTCATAAAGACTTTCTGTCAACTATGGATATGCCCACCAGTTTTAAGCCAAGGGGATGGAAAACTGATAGATATAGTATTAATTTTATTCATTTTTGGGATTGATTTCATTGGATTGACTTAGTTTTACACATGCTTAACATACAGTAATAATTTTAAGCAATACACCCTTTTTTATCAACTGGAAGAATATAAGAGTTTTGCCCTAATTCTTTTAAGGGGATTGACAGGATCTTTATTGAGTTGCACTCAACTACTTTGAGATAGGAGAGAGCTGTGCGGGAAGCCTTTATAACAAAAGCCTTACAGTTCAAGCTAAGCAAGAGTTAGCAACCTGGGCATTGAAAAAAGGTAAAGTGTGTTACTTTTTTGCCCTATGTTTGGATGATGTAAAATTCAATCTTCCTTATACTTAGGAAGAAAGCACTTAAAGCTTAGAATTCA
>QTSX02006742.1:0-49364 GCA_014839935.2 Entomophthora muscae | reverse complement strand
TTATAAAACAAATCCAAAATTATTTAATATTTATTTATTAAATATGCAAAAAAGCTGTATGCCCTCTTTTTAAAAAGAGGGATTCAAAAATTATTATATTTTAAATTAAATATTTTTAAAAAAGCTAAGATTTTAGGCAACAATTTAATTTCCAACAAAAAGCATTGTATCAGTTTTATTGTATTTTTATGTTTCTCTTTTTAGAATGAAGTCATTTTTTACTAATCAGCTTTCAAGAAAAATGGTACATGAAATAAGATTGTTACTAGCTTTTAATACAGTTTAATTTAGCTGTAAGTAGAAAATGATTAATTTAATATAGGTTTTTATATTATAAGGATTAAATAAGATTTATTTTGATAAAATTGTTATAATTATTTAAATTTATTGATAAGAAAATTAAAACAAAATTTTAAAGTGTTAAGTAGCACAGTTAATAGGAAACAGATTAATCTAACAAATAATGACCCATCTGTTGGTTGGATACCAGTATTCCCTAGTCATGCACTAGGCTTTGGATGCAACCCAGGTGCATTCAATTGTGGCATAAAGAAGGATGGATGAATTGTTGTAAATAGTTCTTGATATGTTTGACAGTGCAGAGGTCACAACAGAGTTGGTCAGGGTTGACCTGGGAGAGGCTCTGAAAGAAAACCAAGGAGTTATTAGCAGAAGGTTGCTGAATAGCCAGATCTTCAGAGCAAGCACCATTGCCAGCAGCACCAGAGTCCATGGCATGGATGGCACTACAGATGGTGTCCTCAGAAGGAGAAGAGTTGACATTTATCTCCAAAGGGGCAGGGGCTTGCAGGATCAAGAGTTGACCAAAAACAATGGCTTGGGGACGCTGATGTTCTGGCATGAAGTGGCTAAGGGTGGGCAGGCCATAGGGAGTGCCTGCTCTTTTCCCAGCATGGGCATTGGCAAAAGTGAAGTCTGGTGCCTGGTGATAGGGGGAAGCACTGGCAGAAGGTTCAGCCAGTGACATTCCTCCCTCCTCATTGAAAGAGCTGCAGGGGTGGGGACTGTTGGTGTGGAAAGACATGAGCGACAATGCCGTATTTGTAGCAATAAGGGGTGCTATTTTCTACAAATAGTTGGTCAGGGACCTATTTCTTAATACTATATCTTTAGATGGTATAGTGGCAGCCTATAGATAGGACAGAATAATATAAGGTATTATGAAAAAAACTAGTGCTTTATTTGATAGTGAGGTACTTATATAGTATAAGGTGAGGGAATTTCCACCAGGCAAAAGGAGGCACAGACAGAAGGACTTTCCTAATGGAGGAGAGTGGATAGGCACAGTAGAAAGTCCCGCGCAATTGAATAACCAGTTTCACACAGCTTTCCTTATGGAGGTATGTGGCCCTATCTATGTTGTTCTATAATTAACCTTGGAAGTAAAGCTCATGTCTGAAGTGCATTTGATAGACAACTCAAACACCCATTTTATGAGCATTTTAAACGCAGTTATCCTTATTAAAACAATGTTGAGAAGAAGCAATCACATGGTTGTTTTATCGCTCAATCCCTAAGTGGAAAATTTAATGTCTAATCCATTCAGGATCTGCGACACCACCTAAGATGGTTGTTCCAGAGCCTGTCTCTGTTTTTGTTTTTGCATCTGCCCCCTCACCTATGCACAAGAATCCAGTGACTTATGCTAGGGAGGACCACAAAGAGGCGCCATCTCCAGACACACCAGGTGTGACCAATCCCCACCATTCACCTGTTCCTCCCCACATTGAACTTTAATCCCTTTTTCAATGGTGTTTGATTGCTCCTGCCTCCAGACCCAAATGTGCCCCCTTGCCCCACTTCCCACTGTCAGGGATAGCAAATGGAACCTGATGCACCCAAATTGTTTTCATGTACTATCACCTGAACCCTCTTCCAATGACAATGGCCCTTTATATGAATTGTAATAAATCATTGACCTTGATGAACCCCTAGATATGCCTTATGACACTTAGGCAGATAACCCTGCACCACCCATGATTGACCCCAAGCATCATAAGGTGACCATAGAGTCTGTGCCTGAGTCCCCATCTGAGGGCACCCAGAACCCTCCCCTTGGTAATGTCCTCCTCAATATTGATCAATACAAACTTTCTTCTGCTTCTTTCAGCATCCCATAAAATTTTGAGATTGTTGACATGGAAAGAGAAAGAAATGGTGGCCCCCTATCTCCTACCAATCAGAGAGTGATGTCATATTCAATCCTGGTCACTGATTTTTATAAACTCTCCTTTAATCAGGATAGTATTGAGCAGATACCCATGGAAACATCCAATCATATCTCACCATCCACAGGATTCAAACCTGCACTCCCAAAGGAAAAAGCCTTAGAGTCTCTAAAGCTAGCAATCACGTCAGATAGTGTCCTTGCTTATCCCAATTCTGACCTCCCTTTCCACATTATTTCTGATGCATGAAAGAATGCAATGGGTGCAGTGCTATAAAAACAGATTGAGGACAACTGCAGGCCCATATAATTTATGTCTAAGAAATTTCTCTTGGAAGAATATAACTAAAGTATTTATGACAAGGAAATTCTAGCTGTCATTTGCGCCCTTGAAAAGTTTTGCTACTACTTCCTGGACAATGTTCTAATCATTAACACTGAAAATTGGGCGGTGAATTTTATAGCTAACAACACTGATCTATGCAGCTGACGGACCCAATGGGTAATGGCCTTAATGGAATATGACTTTACTATTGAACATCTGACAGGTAAAACAAATGTAGTGGAGAATGGATTGTCCCGCAAGTTCTCCTTCTTGGTGAAGATAATAAGCTATGAACCTAAGCTTGAATTCTTTTGCAAGATCACCAGCCTGTATTGTACCTCTATTACCAACTAATAATTAAGAATTTTATTCTTTTGACGTCTTAATTTACCACAATTGTTGAATCTATCTATCACAAGACAAGCAAAAGCATTCATGTGATCCCCTTAAGGAAACTCTTAAGGCAATCCTGGTAAAAGCACATGATGGTGCAGGCCACTTTGGTTGTGACTCAACCCTTGCTAGACTCACAGCTACATACTGGTGGCCAGGCATGTACACAGATACTGTTACATATACCTGGAACTGCAAGATGTGACAGCAATTCCAAAAGCAATTTGAACACAGCAATCCAGTTGAACCTATTGTTGTCTCCAGACTATTTGAGTTCTGGGGTATAAACTTTGTAGACCCTCTATCACCTTCAAAAAATGGTAACAAGTACATCCTAGTTGCAACTGAGTACCTATCTCAATGGTCTGTGGCCAGAGCTTGTTCTGATAACTCTGCCATTACAACTGTGGTATTCCTGTATGATGAAATTATATCTAGATTTGAACCCCCTACAACCCTACTTTCTGACCTTTGGTTCACATTTCAGAAATAAGCTCATTAGTGAGCTCGCAGGTTTAGTAAACACTAAACATAGGTTGACAACTGCTTATAACCCAAGATGTAATGGGCTGACAAAACAGTTCAATCAAACCCTTATTGAAAGCCTGGAGAAATCTACCAAGTACCAATGGTCAACTTGGGAAAAGGTACTTATATCAACCCTGTAGAATTATTGGTCCAAGCTACATGACACCATCAAGATGACTCTATTTGAAGCCCTCTACGGAATAAAGCCACTCCAAGGCCACTTGGCCATTGAATCAAGTGGCAACCAGATGGTGGCATGCTCCAAAAGACTAGAGAAACAGTGGCTCATAACTTGCACACCATGTCTATTAAGATTAAGGTCAACCAGAAACAGCAGGTGCACAATCTATCCATTTTCTCCATTGGACAAGCTGTCCTAAAGCTGAAAAAGATCATCAGCAATAGTTGATCTAAGAAGTTTCAAGCCAAATGGTCTGGTCCATACATTATCTATGGCCTGATCGACAACCACAACTACTACCTAGAGGACTCTGATGGCCAGCGAGACCCACTTCCCGTTAACGGCTCCAGTCTCCAGGCTTACCATGAGTAAGTTTGGTGGGGGAGTGTTACAGTGAATCTTGAAATTGAATGATTAATGATCATTCATCCCAATAGGGATTCACTGTAAGTACAGTGTCGCAGTGAAAATAAAGTTGTCTCTCTCTCTCTCTTCTTAAGTTTACTATTTGTTATTCACCATAACACCACCCAGCAGCAAAATAGATTTAAATTAAATTCAAAAGCAGCCTCTGGATGAGATTCAAACTTGGTTATTAAATCAAGACACAAAGGTAGACAATTTCTTTGTAATGCCCTTGGACTTCGTAATTTTAATTGTATCCCTTTAAAAAAGTGCATTTTGATTTAGATTTATATATGGTATGGAGAAGCCTGGGGAGCACTTAATCGCTCCCACTCGACCAAAAAATTATAGCTCGCCTACTTGCGGATATTAAGCTCTTCAAGTTTTAAAAATGCATGGCTGATTGTTCTGTTAGATACTTTTGCTCACGCCTTTGAGACCATGACTTCAAAGAAGGAACCTCTGCCTGTAATTCAAGGCAATGATCTATTTGATCTCGATATTTTTGAAAAGTACAACAAGGAGAAAATCCTACCTCCTACCAGTATCACTAATAAGTTCGATTACGACCTGGTTGATGAGCATTCCGAGTTTTGGCTTTTCAGGGTCCCTGCTGATGTAAGTTCTTGGATTAAGCCTTTTTGTAGTATTTTAGTTGCTTTTTCTGGATTTCTTGTTTTTTATTGATATTGATGACGAATCTGCTTGCATAGTAGCTCTCTGTAACCCTTTTTGCTATTATTATTTACAATGTCTTGTTTTTGGCATTTGCTGGTTTCAAGTATTTCTACTATTATCCTCGCCAGGGCAGTCTCTCTTTTTTGAGAGATAGTATGAAACTATTTCCAGTTTTTTTCGCTGGGTTTGTCTCGAACTGACCTTGCATATAGTTTGACACTAGTCTGCTGAATGGCAAGAACATCTCTGTTGGTGAAGGCTCCTTTCCTTTACCACTGGGTACCAAGGATAGCAATGAGCAGTGGGAGTTGCATTCTGAACAGCTCAACGCGACTTCCAAGTCAGAGATGAAAGCACTTGATCTTCTCTTACCTATCAAAGCTATGGATGGCGCTATTGCATTAGGTACTCATTGCCCTGGGCTCCATGTCTAACCACACTAGCTCCCTTTGGGCCCAGCCGAGCAATAACTCTCTCCCGCAAAATCGATGTTGAAATTCCTATCCGAAAGGCTAAGAAACTCCGGGATTCCCCTTATGTACCCCCTGCCCAGCCCAAGGATATGAAATTAAGGTTTCACCCTTATGGCTTCTTTACAAGTACGTCTAACTGTAATCTCCTCTAATCTTTATAAGACGAAGGCTTGGATGTTAGCAAGGAGTCCACACCTCAGAACAAAGTATCCAAAAAGTCAAGCTCCCGAAAGTCAACTGCCCAAGAAGATGGCAAAGCCAAAGAACCCTCCAAGAAGAAAGAGAAGAGTTCAGATGAAGTATTAAACTCAGCTAAACCCAAATCCAAGAAAAAGAAGACGGAGAAATCCGAGCAAAAATAGAACCTGCACTTGAGTACTATTTGTATCCCTTACCAAGCACACAGATGTACCGCTTCTTGAAAATACATAATAGAAATATCAGCAAACCAATTTTCATTTAAAATATTCAGCAACCTTTAATATAAGATTTAGATCCATCTTTTAGTTGTCGTATTCGGTATTTCTACCAGCTTAATGTACTTCATGAAATCATCAATTTAAGGATTTAATCCAGTTTGTAGACCTGCGAGGACGAACAAATCAAGTCAGCCTAAACTGAAATCCACTCAGCTCGGAAAAAATCAAAAATTGCCAAATTTATATTGAATGAAATAGGTTTGGGACCATCTTTAATTAAGGATTGAGCTGAGCAAATTCAAATTAGGCTGACCTGATAATGTTTATCCCTGCAGGTCCAAAAGCTAGTATATAGACTTCTGAGGACCCAGCAAACTAGTGTTGCAACCGAGATCAACCCCTCACCTGATAATGTACCTTTCAATATACAGGTGTGTTCGATGAGCTGCCCCATGCTGTAGCTAATATTCCACCTCAAATGTTGAAATACTGAGCAATACTTCCTTATAATGGGCAAGGCCAATTCCATCCAAACTCCCTCAACATGTTGTTTGAAACCAAAACCCAAATCTGCACCACACCGCCATAATGTCAGGATACCACATCCCAGTAGGGGTTCCGTTAGCCTAGCTGCCAACTTACTTTGTTGGGAGGAGGGAAGAGCCCACCATAGGAGGGGTGCTAACTTGATGGGATATGATGCTGAGCGGCCTACCAAAGCCCATGGTCCAGTGGAAGGTACTATAGTGTCAACTAGTCCAGCCAAGGTAATGTAGGCTATGCCTGCATATTGATTGGAAGTGGGAGGAGACAGTCCAGGGCAGGTGGTCAGGTTTGGGTGCTGGGGGTGCTTCTGTATCTATCTGATAGGCAGGAAGATAGTTGTACTTCTCACAGAATATGGCAGCTGGGTGTTTGTACCAGGCTCCACTGTGATAGACTGCTCTTGGGGTTCTCTGTTGGGCCAGGCAATCAAAGCGGAGGATGTTATCCAAGGTAAACTCATTGTATTGTGGCTTGAGAGAATATTCAGAGAAATAGACTGGGCCAAAGGGAGCTCCTGGTGGAAGTAAATTGTGGGCCAGGTTTCTGGAACTTCCTCAGCTAGGTGGGCCAGGGGCCAAGTTTTTCTGTTGGAACAGTAGAGAAATGAAAAACAACTGAAACTAAATATGGAAAAAATAGTAGGACCAAGTTCCCATAATCTTATTTATTTCAGAATGGCAATACCATCTCACAGGTGTTCACAGAGTTCAAATATCATTCAAAATGCTAAGTTCTGCTTGAACCATCACCTGATAGCTGATTTGCTCAGTTTCTTCCAGCCCAAGAGTTCCAGGCCCATCATGTACCTCCTGGCCTGCTAATTCCTCTATTGATATGACCTCAACCTGACAGTCCATTGATAACTTATTAATAGCTTCATCATTCCTGCTAACATTCTTGTCATTCTGGATCATTGGTCCTTCAGAATCTACATACTGGGTCATCTTTAGCCTCATGAGTTGTGCATATTCTGGAATAACTTCCTGGTCACTGGCTGGCTGGCTGTGGATCACATGGCTGGGTGACCCAAACTTCAAGCCAATTATCTGTGTTCACTTCCAAAATTTAGCCTTCATGCTAAGCAGCAACTCCCTTTTCAGACAGCCTGTCAGTTATGAAAGGAATGATAGTATGTTGGTTTAATGCTTTCAGCAATCTAGATTGGTCTGGATTAATCACCAGCCTATGTCACTCTTCTTCATTCTGAAAATACTTAGCCAGGTGAGCCCGCAAATTTCTCTGATTAATCAGCTCCAGATTGCTGTGTGTTCCTGCTTGCTCATTGGCTAGCTGTAAAAAACATGGGTGGCTGGCCTGAGGGTCCGCAGGATCCATTGAATCATCAGAGAAAGGCTCCAAATTTGATTCCCCTAGATGGAGTTTATCATTTCTTTTGGGAGAAATGTCATTCATGACACCATGCCACCCCCTTGTGGCTTTATGGCTACCTATCCCAATATGGCATCTTTCATTTCTCAATAAAGGCACCATATTACTCTAAATCTCTGTTCTCTTCCCAGACTTTTGTCTCCCTCAATCCAAATACCAAACCATAATTATTTGTTGCACCGCTGGGACCCATCAAGGGGGAGAGAAATAGTACTACCCCCAGAAAAGCTTTGATTACCAGCAGATAGTTCAATAACTGTGGCTTGACAGAAAATCATTTCTTTGATCATGGTAGCTGTAGCCAGGTCAAATATGGTATTGACCTCAGGAGCACCCCAGCTGGTAACTTAAAAGAGGTGGTTCAATAAAGTTGTGAGAAATGAATTAAAGAGCCTGGTTGATTGAAATTCATAGGATAACCATAGGGCTGGTAGTCCTTACAATGTACACCCAATCTTTGTGCTAAACTTGCATTTGGCAGATACAATGGGGCAGTGCTATGTTACACTAATTTTCACATAAAGGCTTCAATTATGACTACTAGATAAACAGAAGCTAGGTTCAAGTACTTTGACCTGTTCATCAGAAAAAATTGTCAGTACCATGGCCCATACCATTCACTGGTTGCTCTCATAAAGGAAATGTTGGCCAGGTCAGAAAGGGCATGTATACAATAGGGGTGTTTCTTACCAGGTATTTTGTAGCAATAGCTCAAGAACGCCAACTCCTAGTGTGGGGTACAGCCTGATTGGCTAACCCTGACACTGTAATATAGAAAAAAACCTATTTTGCTAAAATACTGGGTTGAGAGCCTCTGGGATGAGGGGACAGTTGAAGCTTCCTTTATTGGATTAAAGAAACTGTAAAGTTACTTCCCTCTTTAGCCTTGGATAGGACAATCTTCCCTTGGGGTACAAAGAAAACCACTCAGAATCAAGCCAAACCTCTTAATTCCCTTGAGGATTTAGCTCACACAATTGACAAGCAATTTGTTCTGGTGTATTCTTCTCAGGTGGTAACTACCAATGATCATATTTATGTTCCCACCCGGGAGGAATCTCTGACTAATTTGGACTATCTGTTGACTTGGGTTTATTTACATTTAAAACAAATGAAGTGCAACCAATCAGGTCGTGCTTCTGTTAAATCAACAAATTCCAATCCAGCTGGATTAGATGTTGCTTTAAATCATTCCATTGATACCATTCAATCAGAGGCAAATCCAGAAATAACTGAGAAACCTTCCAACACAATGGATTTATCATTCCAAAATTTCTCTTCAGGCCAATCAAACCCAAGCCCTGGGCCAGGTGACCCCTAAATCCAATTCTATCCCTTAAAGCAAGACAGGGACTTTCAGTCCCCTGCTTTCTCATTCTTACAATAAAGGTTTTACTTACACCAAACAAAAAATTTAGGGTTTTTTTGGGGGCATCAATTGACCCTTTTATTATCTCTATAATTATTAGTGAAAGTTCTACTATTCCTTACCCCCATAGTCTTTCCTTTGTTCTTGGCGTCCTTTCCAAAGCCTCTAGAGTTAATTTTAGTGTTTAAATTGGAGCTTACCACTTTGATTTTTGAAATTTGAGCTTGAGCTCTAACATTAGTGTTAAAAACCATATAAATGCTTACTTTAAGTTTGATTTTATCTTCCTTTTTCTCTGTTTCTCTCTTGGTTTAGCTATACACCTGAAAAGGCTCTTCCTGCTCTCCCTTGACTGTATAGCTGACCTTTGACAACTCCTTGCCTCCCTGACCATTATAAAATTCCCTGTTCTTTTTTTAGTCTTTTTTCACTTTTTACACCAGAGAAAGGGCCTCCAAACCCAATTTTACTCAAAAGAATGCTGGTTCCCTTGTTAAAATTTATAACCTTTACTTTGGCCCCAGTCTTGATAATGATTTGGTCCACCTCTCTGGATCTCTGGGGAAGGATATCCTCTTCCAGCCAGTACGTAGGCAACAACCTAACTCATCTCTTGCAATTGTTTAAGGATATTCCTGGGAGTGCTCAAGACCTCTTGGTTACCAGTGAGAAACTTGTTAATAGTCTTGCTTGTGATGATCTTGACCTACTTCCACCAAACCAGTTCTCCTGACTCTCCAAGAAATAGATTTTCCAAAGCCTTCACTCTCCAAGGAATCAAAGCACAAGCTCCTGCAGAAGGGGTGAGCCCTCAGGAGTATGGCCCCAAGCGGACACCTTGGTTGTTTAGTGGAATCCTATTGATGGGGTTGGATTCTTACATCCCCTGACTGTCTCTCACATTGTTGCTCTGGACACCAATTCAAGCAGCCATACCAGTTCTTCACTGGATGATGTCCTGGTGGTTCTTTCCCCCAGGATGAGAGCCAATCTTAGTCAGTTTAGCTCCCCTCTCTTACAGAAATAGACCAAGGGAGGAGATTCAGGTGATGGGTATGATATTATTACTGATCAATAATATAGCCAGGTGTAACCAACAAATTTGAAGGTGTTTCTTTTGGTTGCTTAATTAACAAGGAATATTGATGGCAGAATTTACTTAGCAACAAAAATACAAGGTATAAATTGGCACAAAATTTGCAAATTCCTGAAAATAATAAATGCTCTTGTTGCATACAGCTTTTATTACAAAGGTGTCAGTAGCAAGAGAGGCCATCTCCTTTATCTTTATGCTTACTTGGAAAAACACCCAATCCTTGTGACACCAATGAGCTAGTGACATCTTCTTCAGTGGCATTGTTTTGGTGTTTGACATCTTGGCATTTGTGTGGGCAAGGGACAGCACATTGATTGCCACTATGCTGTGGTGCATTTGGCTCTTGTCTGCTGAGGTGCCACACCAATTACCAAATCTCATAATTAAACGCTTGGGCAAGTGTGCAAGTGTAAAATTGCTTTCCTGCTCAATAATTTCCTGATGGTTCTGAAATATTATTTTGCTCATAGGGTTGACTTTTGGGCTTTGAAGCATGTAAATCTCATAGATTCTTAATCATTTGAAGCTGTTGGCAGTTAGTTTTGCATCAGGAAGATTATTTTACAAAAGTTTTTATGCCTGTTGAGATGCCATAGATATCTTTGCCAACTGGTTATCAAAGGTACCATGGGCCTTGAAAGCCAGGATAAAAATGGACTTTTTATTCTTTTCTAGTGAAAAAAGAGAAAAGAGAATGTACTAAAGATCTTGTTTCTTTATTGAGAGATCAATATTATATAGATGTTTTAGTAGCATATGAAAAAATCTAAACCCAAAAAATAGATTTATCATACACACAAGATGTAAATTTTATAATGGTAAAAGCAGACATGAGACCTTTCAAATAAAGATTGATATTAATCTGGGAATCAGATCTCAAAAGATAATCAGCTGATCAACCAAAAGACAAGTTTGAGTACATCCAAATCAAACAGAATAGGGTGTGCCAAAATATATTTGATTACTCTCTCAGGAAATCATTTCCTGATAAATGGCTCAATCATCATATGAAATATAGCACTTGGATTTAATCCAGACGCCACACTAGGATTAATTCCTGGGTATCCCAGGCAATTCAATTCCTCCTAATACCCGTCAGGGCCCAAGGGATCCCAACTTTGATACATTAAACTATAGTATAAGAGAAGTCCTTTATTTATTATTCAGACCAGGAATGATCAAAAAGGGAAAATGGAACTAGATTCTTTTATACTATTTGCATTGATCTTTGAGATTCTTTCAAATTATTAATGAAGGTCCTTGTATCTATATCTGGGGGTCATGCTGAAAGTTTGAGACATCAGCTGACTAATTCTAATCATATTGCTTTGGCCAGATTTCAAATTTTTACTTTGCCTCAGTTGGTCATCTAAAAATACTTTGGCAGGATTATCCTGATCTAGGGCTTTCATTTGAACGTAAGAACATCCAAAACTGGTCACTGGAAGCTGAGGTATGATTGGATTTTCCCACTCACTAATTGTTGCTTGTCTTAATTTGAAATCCAATCTTGAAACCATTTCAGGACATGTTGACAGAGTTTTTGAACTTGGCTCTTTAAATTGCCTTAACTTTTGATCTAAGATACTTAGGGAGATCAACAAGGTGGCTTTCTGATGGCAAGAGGTAGCTTTATTGATCCAAGCTTTTAAACATGACTTTTCAAAGCTACCTTGTTACAATGGGCCATGATAATACCCCATGTCACATATCATCTACATAAACACATGTGAATTACTTTCCAACTATATAAAACTCTTCCTCTATCAAATAAAGTTATAATTCTATTCTTTAACCCCCCTTTATTTTGTACATCATAATTATAATAAGTATAATCACAGCAGGTGTTCTCTTGAAATCACAATCAAAACTACATTGACAGCTGGGCTCACAAAAATATGGAAAGGTATAAGCAAAATTTTAATAGGCTATAGCTGTTCCCCAGTGGCAGATATGGGTAAAACTACGACTAGATATATCTTGTCTTTTAAGAACTTAGAACCAGTAGGTAACAAAATATTCAGTGTCTGTTGTCAAGATAGAGCTCTCAAATCATGCAAAGATCTAATAGTAGGATGTGTAAGCCACAGTGTCATCATCAGTCAATAACAGTGATTGAAGTTTAATAGTGGTGAATTGTGAGATATTTTAAGCTTAGATTAAACTCTGGTAAGATAAATTTAAGGCATTAGAAAACAGTTGATCTATATATATCTTTTATATAGTGTAAAAAAAAAAGTTGGGGACTAGCTACCAGGACTGAGAATTTAAGTCTCAACAGATACTTTCCATTTTGTTGATACTATGCCAAGACTTCTTTTTAATTGTTTATTTCTTCTTTGCCATCTTTGAGTTTTTATCCCCCAAAGGGAGTTATTGGGTATTCTTCACTTGAAAGGATTTATCTTAAGGACTCAGACCTTAACACACTCAATTGCTGCATAAGCAGTTTACCACACACTCTTTATCATCCTTGGTTGCTTATATTTCTGTGTGCTGTAGATTCAGATTGTTGGGGTTTGCTGAATAAGAGTTAGACCTTGTAACTGTTCAATTACTATACCTGATAGCAGGGTAGTAAATCCAATTAGGAGTGAATAATAGATTGGGGGTAAAACTTGTCTTTATTTAATATATTACCAAGTATATACTGTAAATTCATACCTAAATGTAAAAATGTGGGATTGTCAAATCCTTGGTCCAAATTCTGAATCACTTTTTTGGGCAACTCAGCTGAGTGAAAAGTAAAATATTAAATAAAATTAACCATTTAATTTGACTTTTTTAGTTTAAATTAAATTGGCAGATTTCAAATCTCTTGAGCAGATAACTCAACTAACAAAAGACAAAACACAACAAACAAATGCAGGATACATGAATCAGATATGTGGAATTCTGATGTACAATTTGAGATTTCCTGTATTTCAAACAAATCATAGACATCATGTAAAACTTAAGAAATCTGAAATTGAGGGATTTTCAAATCCAAGAACCAAGTTTCAAATCATAATTGCAAAGAATTTGAAATAAATATAATTTATGAGTGTCTCAAAAAGGATGTTAAAGGATCTAGAGTGGATTTGTGCTAATTCTTTTGGGAATCATAGGCATTCTCAAAAATCACCTTATTCCAGTTTAGGACAGCTAAAATTTCAATTGTAATATTCACCAACTTAACATACTTAACAATAAAATTGACTAAAATATACACTCCTCTTTTTGATTTTAAAATTTTAACAAAAATTTATTATGTCTTCTTTCAATAACAACCAAGTTAATGAGCTATTCCCTGGCCTTGACAAAATCATGCAGGGCTATGCTGGGTCTCTTAACGGTGAAGCCTCTGTCTATAGCCACTCCTTACTGCAGGCCCCTCTGCAAGCCCCACCCAGGAGTGTGTTCTTTCTCATGCAACTTCCAGCATGGCCCTGTTTGCCCATCATGCACAGGCAGCTGCCAACCCAAATCCTGTATCAACAATGGCATCTGGAACCAGCCATTTGAGCCATGGGGTTGCCCAGAGAGCCCCAAATCCTAAAAAAGCCAATCAGATGGCATTGACCAGTTCCCAAGCTGGGCTTATCCCTCCCCCAGCCAATCAGCCTGCAAGACGCAGAAGAAAATTGATCACTCCAGAGATTGTTCTTGAAATGATTGAAAAGCGAGGGATGCTTATGTCCCTTGGGGAAATTGCGGCCGCAATTGGGTTTGCAAAGTTCACTGTGGCTGCAACCCTGCAAGCCCACACCAACTGTGGCCCCCTACCAAGAAGACCCCAACTGGTGCCTGTTCTTTGACTGAAGGTAAAAAAGCCCACCCTCTCATGATGTCTAATATGGAGCGTGACCCGCAGATGCCCCTGGTCCAGGTCCGTCTCCAACTGGGACTCCACAGCATTTTCACCAATAAGAGAACAGTGAATTTGTGGTTGCCGCCAGACTCTTATCCAATCAGGTTCTCAGTGGCCCCATTTTGATGAACACTGACCCCTATGCTTCTAGAATCATCAATTTTATCAAAGAAAGGGCAATGAGGGCACTTTAATGATGTAATCTTCCTTTCATATGCCAAGATATCTGCAAGTATTCAAGACTATGAAGAAAAGCGTATCCAGTCTGATGTATACAAGCGCGGGCCAATCCTGTATCAATTTGTTGGGGTTTTGTTGGCAGTTTCCCCATTGGGGGTCAATCATTACTCTGTGTTGTCAAACACGGCAGATGGGTATGCCTACCAGACGGAGCTCAAGGCCATGCTGGAGGAGTGGGCCACACAGCAAAAAGTGTACACAGTTGTAATGAGTGCCAAAATGGAGCAGCGGGAATGGGTAACCCAAGAAATCAGGGCTCCGGGGTATACCTGTTGGTCCTATCCCATCAATCACACCAACATGCATCTTGCAAATATATGTCTCTATAATTTTGGTTCTGCTCTCAGGCACTTAAAGCCTGCCACATACAATGAACTGTGCACCCAAATTGATAAGGGTTATGAGCTTTTCCCTTCTTTGTTTTTCCAGGACCTATCAGATCTTGTCATTTTCTATGTAAGTGATATTGATAAGTCCATAAAGGACTCCTGCCTCCCCCCACGCCAATCCATCCGTTTTACCAAGCCTGCATATGTGACAGAAGACAAATTTGAGCAATTGAAGCAATCAGCTCTTGCTGCCCCTTCCCAGTCAACAAACCCTGCCTTCCCAACCCCCTGTCAAGCCACCTGCCTTTCAACCCTGACTCCCAAGCCACCACCCATTCCTGTCACAGTAAGTTCCATAATGCCGGGTATTGTCCGTCCAAGTAAGAAGGCACGGAAGGCCAGGAAGCCTGTATCGAAATTGACCAAGTTAACAGATTTAAACCAAACAGTCAATCAAAAATGGGTCACGGCTGCTCCAGTATGCCAACTGAAACCAGCTCCCCCTTGTAAACTGATGTTGATAAATCAGCGTAATATGAGGGTCACCCAATATAAGCTCACTAATCAGCATGGTTATCAGAAACTGGTCATACAAGGGTTCTTTGCAACCTGGACTAGATACTTACTGGAAGATGCCAAAGAAATAGGAGATCAAGACTCAGATGGTATTGCTTAGTCAATTTTTCTGATATATATTGAATAATTTTCCCTGTTTCAACTCTAAGAGTTGAGTCCTCCTAAATTTACTCAATAAAAATCAATTAACCCAAGTTCTATTTTTAAATTTTAAAAATGCATCCTGTGCTTGGGTTGTTGCGGTATATCCCGTACAATCTGATTCTGAACAGAATCATTTCAGGAAGATGGGGCCCAGCATCTGAAACTTTGTTGTTGGCGCCGCAAAATGTTAATTTCATGCCAGCCAATTTTGTAGCTCCTCCCTCCATTCCTGAAGATGAAAATTGGGTCACTTCTCAATGCCCAGAATTCTACGCTGAAGATGCATTGATACTTTCCCAGGTCATTTATCTTGGTTTACTCTGGTTAGGATTGATTGTTCTACTTAATCCTGGAGTTACAATTGGAAAATTCAAAAAAAAATATCTGAAGCTGTGTTAGTGGTTAATCATCAATTCTATGTGGATTTGGGTGGTTATTCCCCATCATTTAGAAACGGCATCATATTATCCAGTTATTTCCGTCACAATTCCCTCCCCACTATCTCTGATGTCACCCCTTTCACAGGCACAGATGAAGGCAATGTTCTTTCCGCCCATTCCCTCCCCTACTCGTCCTTTGATGAGTAAAATAAAACCTTTCTTTGTGCCAACTTATTAAAATTGATTTTGTTCTTTCAGTTCATAATTAATAATATTTTTTTACATTGTTAGCATTTGCTATATGTAAAGAATGTTGTACATTTGATGTTGTAACATATAATTATTTCTATGGATATTTTCATCATCATTAACAAATTAAAGACCATAAATGTAAATATTGCAATTAGACGTCAACTCTTGATATTTTGATATTATATACATAACCAATTCATTTTGTTTAATAAAATCCATTGTAAACTTGGCCTTTTCCATTATAATTTAATGAAATGGATTGTGTTTATATTAGAGAGCCATTAAAGCTTAGTACAAATATTAATAATTAGTGTATTTTACAGCCTGTATATTTACCTATTGGTAATAATTCTATAAACTTTTTAGTTGGATTTTGTGAGGTATTAATAATGCAATATGTTAATAAATTACAGTTTATTACCATTAATTGGCTGATTTTCTTTGCTGTGGCAATTGTGCATTTTCTGATATTTACGCACTAGTATCCAATTGGTTGGTGTTGTAAATTGTGCTATTAATGCTATTTTGATTTGCCCTTTGAATATTGATAGTTGTGAAGATTTGAATGGTTTTGCCTTTGAGTTTGGAAATTCCTTGCCTTCTGCAAATGGGTCTGGTTCAATATCCACCCATTCTGGATTATTGTACCTGTCTGTGGTTGATCCTGGTATGACCTCATCCCAGCGTGACCCCCTCAGCCACTCTGTCTTCCTATTGAGTGATCCCCGCTTCTTGTCAACTATTTAAAGTAGAATCATTACTCCTAATAAAGACAAGTTTATCCACATTTGTGTTGGCTTTTATAATCTTCAAGCTTTTCCTGTCCTTTCTGCCAAAAGGACTTTTACATCTTGTTTTCCAGGAAATTAAGGTATGTGCCCTTAATTTTGCCCTGAAGGCTAACCCAAGGCTAGCTTTGAACCTCAAATCTTTTGTAATAAAGATTTCCTGCTGTGTCCTCCAGGATGTTGTCCCCTGGAGCCAAACACAACAAAATGTTGCTCACTACAGGGGCTGCAAGCCCCTTGGTTACCCTGTTCCCACGTGCATTCTCTGGTCCCTCTCCCTTTCTTTCTGAAGTACCAGGTCAACCCAAAGTTTCTAGTCCTCCCCTAGAAGAAGACATTACCAATGCTTCTGCAAATCCTATGGTATTGGTTCTGTCTCCCGGGCCCTTGTGCCCCCCTTCCTGCTTTCTCTCTCAACTATGAGCAAGCCCATGCTGCCGCCCACTCCCTTCTTCACTCTGGCATAGTAGCCATGCACTCTATCCCTGGCCTCTTTCCCGGGTACGCCTCCAAAGACCTGTACTCCTTCCTTTTGGACTTTGGTCTCCCCCCTGCGTTGATGGAATCCATGGATACTATTGGCGTGTTGATTAACCAGTTCATCCAACCTGCCCTAGTCCACCACCAACTTGCCTTGGGATCCCAGAATCAACTGCTAGATGCAGTAGCCTCCGCCATCTCAAATAACCATGCTCAAAATATGGCCTACCAAGAATGGTCACATAGTCTCTTTGCTTGTATTTCTGACAACCAGCACAACTTGTTGGCATCACAGAAGTATTTAACTACCATCCTAAATTCCCTTTGTTCCTTGCTCCCTGGATACATAAAGAATCAACTATGCAAATTGGATGAACATCAGGCAGCCTGGTGTGAGCAAATTGAGGCTTTTCTGCTTAATCATTGGCAGGATTTTGATACTCTGGTTAGTGAACTAAATCAATTCAGGGAGCATGTCAACTCACAACTCAAATTGATAAGAGCTCATGTTGATACTTGGGGCTGTCACCTGCAGCATCAATATGGTCTGGATAAGGCTGCACTAGGCAACACTCTATACCAAGTGCAAACTTATGTGGACAATTGGGTGGCCTCTATTGAGGTGACTCACCCGCTCCTCCTGTTGGGACCCCTTCTGATTTTGAAACCAAAGTATGGGAGGCCATTGCCAAGTTCAAGGCTACCACTAGACGCCAAGCTTCTGTGCAACCTCCCCCTCCAGTTGAACCTATGTCTGACCCTTGTATTGCCTCCCTCACTGATCAGGTGGCTACTCTACAAGGTGAAATCAAGTACTTAAGACAGAGCCTCTCTAATTCTGAAGGTTCTTCATCTGAATCTGAAGATGAAGCAGAAGGTGAAGTTGTTAATACTCCCGCTCATGACAATCATGGTTATTGCCCTGGCTTAGAAGGTCAACCCCGGATCTACTGTGCGTGGGCTCTAGATCAACTTGCCAAAGTGACAAATGATGTAGCTGATAGGCAAGACGCTTTGGAAAGAGAGGTCCAAAACCTCTCCTGCTTTACAGAGACTCTAAATGGACAAGTCTCCCCCTTGGTCACTCAGGCCACCTCCCTGGCTACTTGTGTTAATGGAATTGCTGGCACCTTGGCAGTACAACAAATCAAGATTGATGAATTTGGGACTGCTGCCACAACTGCCCAAGATATTAGTGGGCAGAATAGCTCTACCTTGGACACTTTAGAGGAAAGCCTTTGACTTCTCTGGGCTAGACAACCTACTGCTGAATCCAAATTTGAGGGCAATCCTCACATTAACGTCTGTAACCCTGGTGAGAACAGCCAGTCCTTGTCTTTGTCCATTGACCTGAATTATAAGCCAACTTTCAAGCAGATATTTGATCCCAAGACCTCTACCATTGCTGCTTTTCTGACCATTTACAAAACTGCAATGTGTAGGGCTACCAACGAGCTCAAGAAGGAACACATCCTTACCTGCCTCCATCCCACTTGCCAGGAAGATGTGGTCCCTGAGCTCCCTTCTATTGCCACCTGGGAGGATATGAAGCGCCTCCTTATTGAAGAGTTTGGAGGAGACTTCAGCTTGGAAGTCAAGAAGGATGCATTTATGCATATTGCTTTCAAACCCAAGGAGACCCTGGCTGAGTTTGCAGATTGTTTCTACATTGAAGGCCAACAGTTAATTACTAGTCAACAGTTAACTCCCCGGGAAGCCTACACGGCTTGTTCAAATGCTTTGAAGGTGAAACAGCTTCTATGCCTACACTTTAAGGCACACAAGGATTCATTCACTTCCATGAAGAGTATTAAGACACTCTTTCAAGACATGCATTTAACACATGGAGGTACAGTGGTGCGTGAGAACAAAGCCAGTAATGCTGGGACTACCTCTTGTACGCCACGCATTATGACTCTGGGTACTAGTGGACAGGCTAAGAGACAGGGCTGTCATAACTGTGACCAGATTGGACACCACTTGCGCACTTGCACTAATCCTTGAGTGGAAGGTTGCAATCCCAAGGAACAGGCGGGAAAAGAGAGGTCAGCTTAGACACGGAGACACTCTCTGCTGACCAATCTCCCCCGTCTCCCCCTTGATCCTCCATCTGATGAGGAAGCTCCCTCTTCCTCTGGCCCAACTATCCTTCATCTGTTTCACAACCTCTCCAGTGATTCAGAGCCTGATAATTCTGATAATAAAGACTCTGATAGTTATGGCTACTCCGTTCTGGCTGTTCCGGAAACTATCCCTGTAACCTATAAGCTTCACTC
This sequence comes from Entomophthora muscae, assembly GCA_014839935.2. Taxonomy (NCBI): domain Eukaryota; kingdom Fungi; phylum Entomophthoromycota; class Entomophthoromycetes; order Entomophthorales; family Entomophthoraceae; genus Entomophthora; species Entomophthora muscae. Next base: position 30,059 of record QTSX02006742.1, on the reverse strand, counting down.
TGGGAAGGCTCCCACCACTTCCCGGATACCTCCAAGTGAAGCTAAGTCCATGGTGGCTTGCCCTTACCTAGCTCAAGCCCATCAACATCCCATCTTGGTTGACTCCTCTGAAGAAGCAGCAGAGTTAGCCAAAGCTCTTTTCCACAACTTAACCGTGTCTCTTCCACTACAGACTGTGTATAAGGAAATCCCTGCGTTACGGTGTATGCTGGCCAAATGGGAAAAGGAGCTAGAGGCTGCGCAAGATGTGTTGGCAGTCTTGCCTCCCTTTGGGAAAGATACAACCTGCGTGGAAGTATCAATCCAAAAGGTCAAAATCAAGGCCATCTTGGACACGGGTTCCCCTGTGAACGTGGTTTCTTCCAAGCTAATGAAGAAACTTAAGTTGGCCCCTGACCTCAACTACACGCAGTTGTATGGCACAGATGGCATGGCCCAAACTTGAGTCATTGGTACCTAATCCGCTCTACCCATGAGGTTTGGGAAACTCCTTATTGCCTCCCCTGCTGTGGTCTTAGAGAACAAAAGCTATGACCTCTTGGTTGGTACTCAGTTCCTCCTCAAATATAACAGAATTGTAAACTTACAAGATGGATACCTTTTGCTCTTGGGATATGAAGTTCCTTTGATTTTTGAGGAACCTCCGCGCCTTCCAGGCAAGCGTCTTAAAACTTGCATGCTTGAGTACCCCACGGGTATTTTCTCCCTCAAGTATAGGACTCACTCCTCTAACATGTGCACCCCTCCTCCTTCCTGCCCTGCAGAAGAGGGGGTACCTCTGCTAGCGCCAGCTGCTATCACTATCCCCCTGGGCTCTTAAGTGGTTATTGACTCCCAGATTTCCTATGAGCTGCCTGAAAATGTAAATTCACTGCCACCTCTGGCTTTGGATTGCGTGATTTTCCCTTGCCGTACTAAGAAAGGCTCTAAAACGCCCGCCAAACCCCTCCATTCCTTAAATGATTTAGCTCACACGGTAGATGAGAGGTTTGTGCTGGCCTACCCTGCAGAACCTTTGCCTTTGGTTGCTCCCTCCTGGGAAGAAACACTGGTTAATTTAGACTACTTATTAGCTTGGTATTGCCCACTTCTAAAAACCATTAGAGCTAGCCAATCAGAGGTTGCCACATCAACACTAAGTAACTCAAGTGAATTCCAAATGACCAGTGCCCCTTCCAGTCAATCAGATCTGACCGCGGAAATTGGAATGAAACCCTCCGGTCTCCCTGCCCCTGCCTAGCAAAGTTTTGCCTCCAGCCAATTGGATTCAGTTCCACTGTCATGTGACCCATTTTATTTGCAGCCCATTCCTTTTATGCAAGCAAGGGGACTTCTAGTCCCCTGCTTGTCTATTTTCCAAATTATTAAAGTTTTGGAGTCCTTTGAAAACTTAATTTTATTTTCATTGCTGTTTGGACCCAGATTTGTGTCCTTGCAGTCCTAAGGATTAAAGTGTTAGCTACTGTACAAAGCTTACCTTGTGCTAGCCGGTTTTGAACCCGGCTTCTCTTCTGGGCCCCTAGATTAGTATTAATTTACCTAGTTGTTGTCTTTCCCGCTTTTGCTTTCAAAAAAAAAAGTTTGAACTTCAAGTTTTCAATTGATTTTTCTTATAATTTCTATTATTATTTCAAATTTTCTCTTAAAACTGTTGTTTTTGAACCTGCTCTTGCTTGCCGTTGCTCTCAAGGCTTTTGCAACCATAGTAAAGCCATCTAAACCTGTTCTGTTGCTCTGTTACTATATTCTGCTAAGACTACCCTGCTGGCACTTCCCTCATTCTTTTTTCATCAGAAATTTGTACCAACCTGCTCCAAATTTTGTGGTGAACATTCCTATGATACTCCCAGCACTTAAATTTGTGGTGTTTTCCCTGGCGCTGTTCTTGCTGCTTCTGTGGTCCACCTCCCCTGATTTGTGGGGTAAGATCTCTTTGTCTGCCCGTCTTGTGGGTAGAGACCCTTATAGTCTCTGGGACCTCCACAGCGGCCTTCTCTTTTCTGGAGAGGCTGTGGTCAAGAGCCTGACGTGTGATGACTTGGACTTGGACACTGTGGACCATACTTCACCTGTTTCTGAAGAAGCTGTGCCTTCCATGCTCCTCCTTCTCAGCGTGGCCCAGAGCCATTCCGTACCCCTCGGGCCCTCTGAGGTGTCCTCTCCCGCCCCCACCCGCACCCCTTGGTTGCTCACCGGCCTGATACTGATGGGCTTGAACGCCTACTTCACTCAGTTGTCCCTGGTGTCCTCCCTGTGGTCCCCCCTCCAAGCGGCCATCCCAGTTCTTCACTGGATGGCATCCTGGTGGTTTGTTTCACCAGGATGGGATCCAAACTTAGTTAGTTTAGCCCCCCTCTCTCACAGAAAAGTCCTTCTTGGAGCTTTACTCACCTGAATCCTTAAGTCGTACCAAGCCCTGCCTATGTCTGGGGATTTTGGACCAAACTCACAAAAAACCTGTGCAATTACTGCTTGCTAACCTGAAAGCCCTGCCCATGCAAGTAACCAGAGGCCAGGTTGTGGGTCATGGTTGTGTACTTGGAGCAGAACAAGTATCTTCCCTCTACCCCTTCAGAACTTTCAGTGATTTCAACCTACCTGAAGATGATCCGCAAGTTCTCTCCTTGTTCACTGCTGCTGATTTCCCCCAACTGTCTCCTGTTCAACAAAAGGACATATTGGACCTACTCACTTAGTTCAGTGACATCTTTGTCTCTGGGCCTACGGACTATGACCTAGCTAAAGGAGTCATCCATCAGATTGATACTGGGGATGTACCTCCTTTTTGTGCTAAACCATACCACTGTAGTAGGGTGGAAGATGCTCAGGTGTCTAAAGAACTCAAGCAGCTTCTGGACACTGGGTTACTGGCTCCTTCCCAAAGCTCTTGGGCTTCCCCGTTACTGATCCTCAAGAAGAAAGATGGAGGACACTGCATTGTAATGGATTATTGGCGCCTGAACTCTCTCACTAAGAAAGATTTGTACCCCTTGCCCATAATCAATGATGCTCTCAGATGGCTGGGTGGTTCCAAGTTTTTCTCTGCCATGGATCTGGCTTCAGGATACTGGCAGGTTGACCTATCACCTGAAGATCAAGAAAAGGCTGCGCTCATCACGTCAGAGGGCCTCTTTGAACCCACTTGTATGCCCCAGGGACTATGCAATGCCCCTGCCACATTTCAGCGGGCTATGGACTCCATCTTACAAGACCTAAAACTCTCTTGTGTCCTCGTGTATCTTGATGATATTACCGTATTCAGCACTACCTTTACTGATCACTTGGAGCATCTCAAGGCTGTTTTTGTCAAGATCTGTGAAGCTGGACTGAAACTCAAACCCTCCAAATGCTCTTTCTTCAAGGAACATCTTGAGTTTCTAGGACATGAAGTCACTCAGACTGGGATCCGCCCCATGAATAACAAGGTGGAAGCCATTGACAAGATGCTACCTCCCACAAATCTTCAAGAGGTACAAGTATTCCTTGGTATAATAGGCTACTACCAACAATTCATCCCTGACTTTGCTGAACTGAGTGAACCCCTCGTCCAACTGCTTTGCAACGTCCCTTTTGAGTGGACTGACAGCCAACAACAAGCATTCAAAGCGCTGAAGGCCAAGCTCAAGGAGGCTCCTATCTTAGTCTATCCTGATTATGATAAAGAGTTCATCTTGTATAGCGACGCTAGTGGAGTAGCTGTGGGTGCTATCCTTGCCCAACTTGATAATGAAGGTGTAGATTGACCTGTAGCCTACTCATCAAGGGTCCTTAATAAGCACAAAAAGAACTACAGTGTTACCAAGAAGGAATTTTTGGCTGTTATACATGCAGTGAAGCAGTTTCACATTACATCTATGGAACCCATTTCATGGTAGTCACTGATCACTCCTCCCTCAAGTGGTTACAACAGCTAAAGGAACCTGAAGGTCAGTTAGCATGTTGGGCTCTACGTCTGTAAGGGTATGATTTCACTGTGGTACACCGTCCTGAGGCCCAACATCAGAATGCTGATGGCCTGTCAAGGATGCCAATCCTGGCTATCCACCCCGCTGATGCTGATTGACTATATGAGCTAATAGGGTATCCTGACTCTTGGACCACTGAGCCCAAAGATATCCGCCTAGCTCTACAGACCCTATCCAAGGACACCATAATTTGTGATAGACAACTCTTCAAGAAGGTTAACAGTGCCTACCTACCTTACATTTGCCCTAGTATGAGGATAGCCATCATCCTCCAAGCTCACATTGATACTGGCCATGGAGGTATAGCCAAGACTCATGACTGGTTGTGCAAAGCTTCTACTGGGAAAACATGCTCCTCTTGATCCCTGATGTCCTTGCCTCCTGCCATTCTTGTCAACTCCAACGTCCTTGTCCTTCCCAACACCAGTTCCAACTCATCCCTCCAAAACATGCCTTCCATACGGTGAGTATTGATGCTGTTGGGCCCTTCCCCCATTCTAGGTTGGGATGTTGGTTTATTTTGGTTGCTATAGATCACTTTAGCAAATGGGTTGAAGCCAGAGCAACAAAAGATATAACAGCAAGGACCACGGCTACTTTCTTGCTGCAAGACATCTTCTATTGACATGGCTGTCCTCAAATCCTGCTCTCCAACAATGGTACCAACTTTAATGCTCGCCTCATCACCTCTATTTTTGAAGCTATGGGGACTCATCAGTCCTTCTCTGCGCCATATAATCCCTCCACCAATGGAACTGTCAAACAAGCAAACTCCACCTTAGTATTCATCATGAGAAAACTCACACTCTCTGACGTTGCCAATTGGGACATGTTCCTCCCTGCCGCCCTCTTTGCCTACTGCCTTAGTAGACATTGGGTGACTGGTCAATCCCCTTTTGCCATGCTTTATAGATGTGAGGCCACTACCCCCTCAATCTTGGGACCTCCTCTGATCAAGTATGATACATCTGCAAATCCCAAGACCCACTTGAAGGACCTAACCAACCGTATTATTGACATCCAGGCAACCACCTACTCCACTGCTTATAAGGTTAAAGCTTTGGAGCTCTCTCCGTCCAATGCTGCTAGAGCCCCCCTCCCCAAATACCAAGTAGTCAATCTAGTTCTCTACTACCAGAATTGTACAGGTGGTAGAGCCCACAAGCTGGATTCCCTCTGGGTTGGGCCTTGTGAGGTTACCTTCAAAAAAGGCGTCAAATACACTGTGAAGCTACTATTGTCTAGCTGTCCCTTTGCCCGCGTCCACATCAAATTCCTTTGCAAGTATCAACTCCCTCCATCTAATCTTGAGGGGGGAGGTGTCGTAAATTGCGCTATTAATGCTATTTTGATTTGTCCTTCAAATATTGATAGTTGCAAAGATTTGACTGGTTTTGCCTTTGAGTTCAGAAATTCCTCACCTTCTGCAAATGGGTCTGGTTCAATATCCACCCATTCCAGATTATTGTACCTGTCTGTGGTTGATCCTGGTATGACCTCATCCCAGCGTGACCCCCTCAGCCACTCTGTCTTCCTATTGAGTGATCACCGCCTCTTGTCAACTATTTAAAGTAAAATCATTACTCCTAATAAATACAAGTTTATCCACATTTGCGTTGGTTTTTATAATCTTCAAGCTTTTCCTGTCCTTTCTGCAAAAAGGACTTTTACATCTTGTTTTCCAGGAAATTAAGGTATGTGCCCTTAATTTTGCCCTGAAGGCTAACCCAAGGCTAGCTTTAAACCTCAAATCTTTTGTAATAAAGATTTTCCGCCATGTCCTCCAGGATGTTGTCCCCTGGAGCCAAACACAACAGTTGGTTTCACATCCAATCACACAGGCAATAGGAAATCAAGCCGTCACCCCGAGACCGGATGTGGTCAGGTGGCAGCTTGATTTCCTATTGCCTGTGTGATTGGATGTGAAATCAACCAATTGGATACTAGTGTGTAAATATCAGAAAATGCACAATTGCCACAGCAAATAAAATCAGCCAATTAATGACAATAAACATTAATTTATTAACACATTACATTATTATTATCTCACAAAATCCAACTAAAAAGTTTATAGAATTATTACCAATAGGTAAATATACAGGCTGTAAAATACACTAATTATTAATATTTGTACTAAGCTTTAATGACTCTCTAATATAAACACAATCTATTTCATTAAATTATAATGGAAAATGCCAAATTTTACAATGGATTTTATTAAACAAAATGAATTGGTTATGCATATAATATCAAAATATCAAGAGTTGACGTCTAATTGCAATATTTACATTTATGGTCTTTAATTTATTAATGATGATGAAAAATATTCACACGTTGAAGGTAGTACTATAAAAACCAGTTTTTTGATGTAATTCAAACAAAATGTCAAATATATATAACTTAATAAAAAATAGAGTCAGCTCTCCAAAAGGTTGTTGAGCTTGAATACAACATAAGGGAAATTGTGGTAAATCAACTGGGAAATGAGGGAAGGGCCTTGGTCCAGCAAAAGGAAACCACAAAAAATAGCCAGGGAACAATAGTCAATGAAGAACACAAGGAAATAATTTTAAATCTTCAAAAGGAAATACTCAAGCGGTTAGATTTCAAAAGTGAAAGTTACAACTTTTGGGAATTTTCAAAAACCAATAGAAAGGATACTCAAAAAATCAAACTAATTGAAGGAAATGAAATCCCACAAGAAAAAAAACAAATGAAGAGGAAACCAACCAAATGGAAACAGATGAAAACAAAACACAAGCAAGAAGCAGGAGCGCCTCAAGAAATACTGAAAATATATCAAACAGAAATCAAGAGAAAGCACAATTTGCAAGAAAGATAAGGAAAATTCAGCCTAGGAAAATTAATGAAGAGCAGCCAACGCTCATGAAGTTTGCTGAGGTGGCGCCTGTGGCTGAGGGGGCTGCAGGGGAAACAATTAGTAAGTCTTTTTATGTTTTACTTATATTTATTTTAGTTATAACTAGGGATAGGGACAAGGTTGCAGAAGTGGCGGCTTTTACGCCAAGTTGGTTCTATGGGGGTTACCAGTCACTGGTAGCCCCTGTAAAACAAATAAATAAAAACAAAATAAATAAAATAAAATAATTCAACAGAATATGAATAATTTTTCAAATATTGAAGCTAAAGATAGGGAATATTTACCACCCGCGGGGTGCTTGCTGTGGTTAAGGGAAGCATATGAAATAGGATCAAATATCAACTTCAAAGAGATGAATGAAATTTGCGGGGATGTCAAGCTAAACTTTGATGAATATATATATGAAAGCATTCAAAGATTCCCATTTGCAAACATCAATGAATATGAAAAAAACATAGTCAAAACCAACTTTCAAATAGGAATTGAATATTTAAAAGCTGAAATTTTTAATGAAGTATTCAAGGCATTGTCAAACAAAGTCGGGAACACAGTTCTTGTGGGCACATTTAAACCTTTATTAATTTTGTTTGCCGAGGCATGGGGGGCTGATACAAGTTGGGCGCCCCCCCGGAACCCTCTTCAAATTCAATCAAACTTCCTATATCAATATATTAGTCAAAGTATTCAAAAAATTGTGCATGTTCTCGCAAAAATATACCTTGCAAAGAATTCACGTTGCAGTATACCTGGGAATCCTCCTTCACTGCATATTAAAAACCAATGTCAAAAAGTTGAAGGATGTACCTATTCAAATGGACATATGCCTCTTAGCACTCAAACGCCAGAAGACACCACAGGGGTATAGGACAGTTGAGCATGTCCTGTACAACTCCTTTGCATTGGCAACATTGTATAAGTACTATGTGCCCCCTGAAAAAAACCTATTAATCAATTTGCTCACCCGTCTTCCTTTTATCAAACATTCAACAACCACAGGGTACAGGGCGCCACCCCTCTAGCAATCACATCCAGGGTTGTCCACCATGTACAGAAGAGTACGTGGATCCAATTGGACGCTCTAGCCAAAAATTAAATTTTGGGGTATAATTCCCTGGAATAATCACATCCCCTTAGCAATTTGCATCCCCCTAATAAATCATTTTCCCTTGCAACTTAAATTTTATTTTTTAAAAAATTTTATTTTAATATTAAATATTTTCATTGAAATAGGTAATATTAAAATTTTAATAGTAAAATTTTAATTTTATAATTTTAATATTGAATTTTTTAATATCTAAATTTTAATATTAAAATTTTAATATTACATATTTCAATATTAAAAATTTTAATATATACTATTTCAATATTGAATAAATCACAATTAAATAAAAATAGTTAAATTTTGAATATTTAAACTTTAATAGATAAATTTTAAGATTTATAATTATAATTTTACTTTTAATATTTTAATTTTATTTTAAATTTTAGTAGGTAAATCATAATATTAATATATCTTAATATATTACAAGACATTAGTTATAGTTGCAACCACGTCAAATAACAAAAAATGAGTTAAAAATGTTTTTATTCACTAGCTCGTTGAGTACAGGTTCATTTATTACATATACAAACAACAATTTTTGAATTTATCCGCATCATGCGGCCCGCTCCACTTATATTCTAAACAAGTGATTGTTTAGAACTTGAATTGCCTTTCCCTCATAATATGACTTGATAAATATATTTGATATGCTTGACCCGCGTCCTAAGTACTAATTAGTAAGTGATACATAAAAATCATTGGTGGCCATGTTGTGTGGCTATAGTGGCACTGAAATAATAAGGATCAGATGATGACCTGCAAGGTCCAATTTATGGCTTAAAAAAAGCCAAAGTACCAAAAAGGATCCACAATTATTTAAATAAAATTAATCTAGTTCTATCTTTTTTAATTTATTTATTTGTTAGTGCAACAGTCAATATAATTTTCAGTGCATTATAATACAAATATATTTCTCATACCTAGTATAAGTAATTTTACTTACCTTTTCTACATATTCTTATACATCTATAATGCAATCAAACATCACGTCATATAAATAATAATTTTTGAGACCTAATAAAAGCAAGATAAATAAAAATAAAAACAAATAAAACCTGGAGCGCCCATTTATCTAATTGGCTCGGAGGCCAGGGCTTTGGGGAGGAAGGATTCTGTGTGCTTGTAAAAAGCTGCCACCACATTGGGTGGCATTGCAGATTGACTGACCTCAAGGATGTTAAAGAGATCCTCGGTGTCCTGAGGGAGGCCTTTCTTAACCTTATTTTTGATCCACCCAAAGACCTCCTCAATTGGATTCAGGAATGGGGAATATGGCAGGAGGAAGAGAAGTCTCACTGGACAATTGGTAAGCCGGTGGCTGGAGGTGTGGCTGTTTTTGTCAATGGGGGAACTCGGACACAATCAGATCCACTTTGTGGAGCCCAACATTATCCAACACAACAATGTTGGTTGTAATGCGGTAATTGATCTGGAGATACTCCTTGACAGTTTGGAGAAAATCAAGAAATGTCCTGCTATTATGGGAACCCTTGATCATCTGATACTGGTCCAACATGCGAGGACCAAGAAGCGCTACCATGGAATAGGTCTGGGAACGGACAGCTGCATGATGGGCTACACCGTCCTTGGACCCCTTCTCAACCCACCCATGCCTAGACCTGAGTGAGGAGGAAAAAATGATTTGTTGATGTAGAAGAACTGGACATTCCCAATCTATTTTAGTGCCAGATATGTCTCGTCATAAATGTGTCCATTTGCAATGGTCTTCTCATTGTTTCTGTTGAACGGCAAAACTCCCAGTACTTTCCAGGAGAAGCCCAAATCAACCATTGCTTTGTAGACAAGGGTTTTAGAAACAGAAAGTCCGAATTCTGTGGTGAGCATTGATTGGACAGCAAGTGAGTCCAGATGGCAATCCTTGGTAACCCACTGCTTGATTGCCTTGAGATGGGTGGGCTGAAGTAGGCTGGGCTGCCGCTTAGCCTTGGCAGATTTTTAAATTTGCCCGGTGTTGCCATACTTGGTGTTGATGTCGGCAATGGATCTGTCTGTGACACCAAATTGGGACGCAATATCCTGAACCGCCATTCCCCCATTCAAGCAGTTGAGGAGAGCTTCACACTCACTATCTGTCAACCAATGCTGGCTCTTGGCAGGTACCACGACATCCTGGCTACCAGGATCAACACAGGGGATGGGGACCTTTGTGTAGAAGATGGGATCACACTTGGTTGCGCTGGCGCTGTCAATGGTGGCATAAGACACAGGCACAGATGGCTCTTTGATGGTGGCCAATGGCTCATATGAGGTATCAAAAACGCGGGGGCAGGAAGTAGCAACTCTTGGATCAAGAGTGCGGGGCCAGGTGACAACTGGGTACACAGTGGAGGTGTATGTAACCTCATTATTCCTGATGACCTTTGTGTAAGAGACTTTGGTTGCAGGCCTTGAGAGCGGCTATTGTCTGGGACCAAGGCTGTGTGATCTGGCTTGGGACGCAGGAGGTGATTGACTGGCGCTGACGCCTTGGGAGGACTGTGTGTTGACATGAATCCCCTCAAGTTGGGCTCTGTGTCTGTTCTTGGACCCTCTGGGACACTCTCATGAACAGGCTGCCCTGTGGGCTGGTGCAGGAGCTGGTTAGTAATGTGATTGACAGTCTATAAAAATAAATTAAAAAATATATTAGATTAAATATGTATTTATTTGGATTTATTGGTTTAGTTGTGAGTAGTTATTTTCTCTTGAGTTAGACTTGAATAGTAACAGAATTACTATATCCGTGATTTGAAGTGAATAATATTGTATACTTTCCGGGTTTGGATGATTTTAAAGTTTAATCACATTTTATGTCTAAACATGGTTATTGAGATTGAATTTTTCATTTGATTTTAGTTGTGGTGGAGCTTCTTGATTTGGGTTGGTGTTTCCTAGTGTGCTTACCGTACATTAAATTTGGATTCCAGTTCCCGCAATTAATATCTGAGTTTAATAGTGGCATTCAAAAGTGATTTGAAATTTGGTTCATGGATTTGACAATCCCGCAATTTCAAAAAACATAGTAAACTTAATGAAAATGGTTGATGGATTTGAACGCTTCAAATCTGATTCCAGTTAACTCATTTCGTCCATTGGAAATATGCAGTTTGACTTGAACTTTGCAAAGTGTCTATGAGTTCCAGCATTTTCAAATATTCAAATAAATACTCAAAAAAATCAATTTGATTAAAAAAAGGCCATCCCACAAAAGTGATTCGAAATTTGGACCAAGGATTTGACAATCCTGCATTTTTATGTTTAGGTTCTGAATTTACAGTATAAAGGGGTGGGAAATTGGGGAAGGGAAATTGGGGAATGGGAAAATAAAGTCTGGCTTGGCGTAAATACCAATTTTAGCATTAGTATCAATATTAGCTATTGATTTTACGTCCATAAGTAAGGATCAATTGGGTGATTAATTTGTTGATGCCATCTCATTTAATCTTCAGGAATTAAGCATCAAGTGTGGGCTCCAATTCCAGAATCAAATGTCTTGTTGATTGTGCCTAAGTAGAACCTTCAACTGACCCAATTCCTGAGGAGATTTGAGTAGAATCCAAAATACTCTGGTGTCCACTAGTTCTCAGTTGATTGATTATGTGATTGCCTAATGTGTACTTGATTCAGGATCTGGCTTTGAAGTTAATGTCCATCAAACCCATCATTTGTTAGCACATTTGTGACACTGTGATTGCCAAATCATTTCAGTCCAAATTAATGTCAGCCAAAAGCCCTCAATTCCAGCTATTGGAATCTTACTTCTGACAATATATTTCTGGCCCAAAATTATGAGTTAATCTTGCTTAAACATCATTCTCTTATCACCTCCCTTTCATATGGTTGGGTATAAAATCCCTCCCAGGTCTATTGTTCCAAGTGATCCAATCTTCTCCTGTTCAGGCTCATTGATAAAACTATTGTCTCAACCCTAGCTGTATCCTTCTTATCCTTGAAAGATAGTAGTTTATTGGCAATGATTAGCACAGGCCTTGATACAGATGTAGCTGATGGTGAAAAATTATGAATTCTTACACTGGCCAACCAGCCAAGAATTTGGAAAGAAATATGTGGGTTTAGGATGGCCCCTTGAATAGGCAATATGCTGCTTTTAGAGAATTGGGCTTGATAGTAGAGCAGGGAAAACACCCAAGAAGATTTCATTGGATGGAATAGCTGTAGGGGTTACTAAGCTTGTATGGAGGATGATTCTTGTTGTGCTGAGGTCTGTCCTTGCCACTGAAGCATAGGGTGGTAGAATCTACAGCAAATTTGGCTCCATACTAACTGAGAATCAGGCTCTGGAGCAGAAACAGATGAGTTTGTCTTAAGGCTCTGGGACTGTTTATAAGGGTTGAAGTTTTTCTCTGGTAGCCCTAAGGAAGGTGAGAAAGCACTCAAGGCACAGGAAATGAGGGAGGTCAGGAAAACTGGAAATAGCTAATTGGCAGTTAGAATATTTAAATGGTTTAAATATCATCTTAAAATCTTTAGTCAGACAGAGAAGGCAGGCAGCACAATGGTGATAATAGATTTGGGATCTAGTGAGCATTCCAGGATGGACTGTAGTAGATGGTGGTCTTTTGTGGTAACTGTAAAGTCTTGATAGCTGGCATTTAAAGCTGAATTGACTTTGGGGTTGAATCCTGTTCAGGCTATATCGATATCATCTGATGGGGCGACTAATGGCACTGCTGAAAACCTATGATACCTTGCACATATAATGAAGATGCATGTGTTGCAAGATGTCCTACAGCTGCAGGGGATGGAATTATGGGGAGGATATATGCATTGTTTTTGTATGTATATACTTTTTAGACATGCTTTACTACCCCTTTTTACAATAGAAGCATGTGATAATATAACAGGGCATTTGATACTTGGCTGGAACCAGGGATAATACGACTGTTTAACAGGATAATACTTGGATGCAAGTGTTTCTTCTTTTAAGATAATTTAGTACTGGTAAGCTCAGCCATTGTACCGCAAGCAAATCTCGGGCACGAATGGGTTTTAGGCCTGTTCGCAAAATCTAAAATTAGCATGGCGGTTGCTTTATACTCTCTCAGGGTCAGTCTGGCTGGCCCAGGATTTATTTGCGGCATAAGTTATCGCTTGGCAAACGCTAGCTGAGGTTTGATTGTCTACAAATTAAGAATATTTCGGATGGTTTGGTCTTTGCTATTTAAAGCAGAAATTGGCCAATGCCAACTACCCCAAAGATCTCATAGCCACCGGCTAGAAAATTGCTTACTTTCTGAATTAGGGGCCATATCATTTAAATCAAATTGCTTTGGATTGAGTAGGAATCAAGAGAAAAGCTTATCATTTATTGATAAATAAATTAGGATAGCTTTATAAAAGAAGCAAACTACTAGTAAAGAGTGGTATCTAATAAACTGGGCGTTGTTAAGTAAATGTGACTTATTTTGGGCTGTTTGGCTTGCTGGTCTGTTCCTTGATCTTAGCCTTGAGCTTTTCCACCTCTTCGGGAGAAGCTGAGATGAAAGTGGCAATCTGCCCGGCAAGCTCAGCCATGCGTTTTCTATCGGAGTCGTATTTGGCCTCAAGCTCAACATATTTATGTTCCACATCGTATTTGGATTCTTCCATGGCAGAGAGCTCAGCCTCGAGCTTTTCCACCTTGGAGGTAGCAGCGTTCAAGTCTTCCTGGTGAGCGGCAGTGGTCTTTTTGATGGTTTCCAACTCTTCATCTTTTTCTGCGGCTGCCTTTGAAATTGCTTGGCATTCCATAGTTATTTCAGAAAGCTTGGACTCGAGTGTAAGGACTTCGCTGGCATATTTGGATGCAGCATCTTCGCCAGAAGACAGCTTAGATTGGAACTCCAGGTCAGAGCGATCCTTTTCGGCTTTGAGTTGTTCGATGGTAGCATTGGCTTGGCCAACAGCAGATTGTAGTTGCTCAAGCTTAGCGTTCAATTCGCTCACAGTTGCTCCCAGAGAAGCAGCTTCTTCCTGGCTAGACGTTACCAAAGCTTCATGAGACTTGTTCTTATTGACAAGTGTCTCCTTAAGCTCCTCGTTCTCTTTAGAGACTCGGGCAAATTCCTCCAACTGTGCTTTTAATTGGGAGTTGGACTTTTCGAGATCGGAGTACTTGATCTCTGCGCTTTTTTCTTGGGAAGAATATTCTACAATCTCTTGCTGAAGATTCTTTATGGCGGCATCCTTAAAATCTAGTTTTTGAGTTTCTGCCTTTAGCTTGTCAGCAAGACCAGAAGTCTCGTCCTTTAGCTTGATTATTTCCGTTTCAGCGGCTTCAAGTTTAAAGAGGGCGGCATCCAACTCTCCTTTCAGGTCTACTACCTTCTTTTTAAGGACATCTATTTCTGACTTATGTTGGACTGCTTTGCCACTGGAAGAGTTTGAAAGGAGATACACAAGGGGTGCTGTGCAAGCGGAAGCAACTGCTGCTGCGGCCAAGATTCTAGTGCTATCCGACATAATAAATGATCTATATAATTATTCATTTTAGACACTGCATCTACTTTGATTGAAACATAAAAAGTTTGGACTTGAGGTAAAAAGTAGAATATCTTCATTTGATCTGTTTTAAGAAGAGGAAATGCTCAAGATCAATGAGCATTTAAATGCAACAGAAAACATTTGTGTTTGAAGAAGAGAAAAAAGGGATAGAGAATGATAAATTAAAAATCACTTCAATACATAAACGAAAAACATAAAAACCAATAATAAATAAAAATCGATGAAAAGCTAGAAAGTTCGGCTTGAGTAAACTACTAGAAATTAACCTTCCTGGGGGTTATTCTTTCAACTGATGGCCAAAACTGCAGAGAATAAGTTTTGCTTTAAACGGAAACTTTAAATTCATATAAAATTAGAATTAAGTTTGCTGATCCGCAACTCTTTTAAAGAGACATAATTCAAGCAAAAAAAGAAAGATAGGGCAGTTATATAAATATGGATCCCAATGAAAAAGAAAATTACCTGGCTATAATGGCAACTGTGATGCAAAAGAGGGAAACGCCAATTTGAACTTAGTACAATTGATTTTGTACAAGGTACTGCTGTAAATTTGGGGACGATTTCAAGTTTATACAAAAGTTTAGATATACGCCC
Organism: Entomophthora muscae; assembly: GCA_014839935.2. Taxonomy (NCBI): domain Eukaryota; kingdom Fungi; phylum Entomophthoromycota; class Entomophthoromycetes; order Entomophthorales; family Entomophthoraceae; genus Entomophthora; species Entomophthora muscae. The sequence continues at coordinate 15,013 of QTSX02006742.1, read as the reverse complement.
CCTTTCAAGTATTCGCTTGATTAGATTAATAATTTATCAAGGCAAACACAGATGATTGTAGTTAACAATCTCCCCTAAGCTAGGATGGAGCTTGATCTTTTATAAAATTCTATTATAAATCATTGCTTTAAAATACATGCACTTCATAGATTAATTTAAGTTAGAAATTAACAAGCGACATTTAAGATCTCATCCCTCCTTAAAGGCCTATTCAGGAATATTCGCAAGCACTGGAAGAACTTTATACTTGATGGGTGCTCGATAAGCGAGGTGGCATATATATAATCTGTGGAGGAGCCACAAAAATAAAACCCACTCAATAATCCACAACCAAGCAGCCTTAGCTAAGGGATCTAAGCCTCTCAAGCAGCAATGATCTTTCTCACTATAAAGCTCAATGCTCATAGTTTTTATAGTCACCATGCAATCCTGTTTATCGCCCAAAATATCCACCATAGCTTAAAGCCGATAGCATACTGATCACTTGCTAAAAACTGTTGTCGTTTAAGCATCAGTCATTTATAATTCAAATCCCAGCTTTTGAAAAAATTACATCATATATTTTAAATTATATTAACCAAATAAAAAAACTAAGTACAAGCAGCTATTAGGGAAGAGCTATGACTCAGATGTTCTAGAAACATGTTGAAAAGTACGTGGATAGGGGATGTTCTATCTAACTTGCTAGGAACATTATGCACCTCAAGTGGTTCCAGCACATCAGGTTTAACCCCATGGCCTGGCAAACATGGGGCAGTTTTAGGGCTGCAGCAGATTAAAAACGTGCTGATTATAGCATTTTCTGTAATCGATGCATCCAAGCTGTAGCGTTTCCGGTTTTTGGATTCCCCTTACCTAGGGGAATCTGAATTTTTCAGCAAAAAAATGGTCACAGATGGCTTTATTTTTTCTGGATGAGCCTATCTTTTATATATATTTTTTTAATAAAATTATTATTTTTCAAATGAAAATTCAATCTCAAATCACTATATTTATTATTTTAAAATTTGAAAGAAAAAATCTGAAAAAAACATCTGTCTGTAGAAGTGTACAGAAACAATTCCGGAAAATTGTAGCCATGACAAATTTCCAGAATCGTTTCCAGATCTGAGACAAATGACAGATTTTTTTAAAGCAGCCATCATTTCAGATCTGCCACACCCCAGGCAGTCTACATCATCTCATGCCAGAATCTCAACTCATTTCTGAGATGGCATTTTTGCATTTGCAAATTCAAATATTTCAAATGGTTATCTTTTACCTACAGTTTTATATTTGGCCGTCTCAAATGTGGCATCTCTCTTTTGCCATCCTGAGTCAACTTAATAAAAACTAATCCATTAACTTTATCTACATAATAACACATACTATGACACAGTAGCTTTATAGCATGTCAAGATAAATGAAATCAATTCAGCCCAGAACAAAAGTAAAAACAGTTTCACTCAAAGGCCATTCTACACAACAAAATTAACAGCCAGATGAGCACCAAGTGCCCAAAATATCCAAGCATACTGCAAAACAAAACCAAACACAAAATCTCAGAGATGAGAACACCAACAAAAGAAACCCAAATCCAAAAAAATAGAACAAGTCCCTTTCTGGATGCAATTTAAGTCAACCAATATACTGGTCAGTCACCAAACCCATCCCACCAAAGAGCATGATTGAGCTGGCCATTAAAGTGGTATTTTCATACACAAAACAACCATTCCCTGACCACCTGGATTTTTTTGATGGGTTAAAATAGAAATCAGGTCTTCTACGGGGGAATCTACCAAAATCTATCCGGGAAACCACAGTGTTATTTCAATTGCTGTTTCTCTAAATCTGGCTGCTTGGGTATGAGAAAGTGTCTCAAATAGGAGCAAAAATTTAATTAATACCCGGGAAGTATTTCAGTGTTGTGCTTTTAATAGCTTTTCATTGATTTTTATTTTAAATAGCTTATACAAGTGAAGATAACTTTGGTATTGTTGAGGTGTAGTACCAGGAGCAACTGCAAGCCCAGATTGTTAAGCAAGGGCATGCAGCTACTATGGGCCCTATTTACACCTAGCAGCTCAACTTAAGCCATAAAAAGGGGCTGCACTGCCATCTAGCTCAGCTGTGAGCTTGCTAGTTGACAACCTACATGAGGTATCCCAAGGTCAGGTCCAGCCTCTGCCTATATCACCAGAGAAATCCCAAGAAAATTTGCCCCCTCTATCTTGATTCAAAAACCTGGGGTAATTCTGATCAATTATATACATCCAACCCCAGTCTGGGTACCAGTATGACCAATTTTTCTCCAAAACAACACCTTCTGACCAGTGAAATTGTCAAGGAGATTAGGGACCTTAGCATGGATGGCACTAGATTTGCAGAAATTTCCCAACTTATGAGATTCTCTAAAGCAACACTCATCCTGTTGCAACTGAACCAAGAATAGTTCAGTATTTGAATCGGGAAAGACAACAGTCCAAATAGAAAGGAAAATAATAGCAATAAGGTATGCTTTTTTAAGAATAATAAAGCTGATATACTATATTTGGGGGCCACAAGTGCCAGGGGGTGGCACAGTGGTGTGTTTCATGTAACTTTCTGGCTGGGATTAACTTAAGGGAGAGATCAGTGTGTCAAATTGGCAACACTACTAATTAGGAGATAGTACCTGTGATTCAACATTGCGCTCAGATTGGTCCATACTGTTAGTCATGTCATAAGGCAGCTCTTTGAGTGCTCCCTGTGTACTGTGAGTTACATTAGTGGGTGAGGGGATAAACTCAGTTGTAAGAATCCAGAGATTTTGGGATGTCATTAAGTGAGGTGGTACAGGGATTACAAAAAAAACAGAAGGGGCTTCTAAAATTCAACTCAAGAATGTCAATCCTATCATGCTTGCAATTCATTAAAAAGAACCAGACCTCCAAATTGCAGAAGCCAGGCTACAACTTGGATGTAAAGAAACCCTTTCCTTTCATAACAGAAATGGCAAACCATGAAGTTAATATTATTGGGAAATGTAACAACAATTATGCATTTATAAATGTGAATCTGTTTTTAGCTTTGGATCAGAAATTCATCACTGATCCTATAATTAAAACATGTTAATAATTGAATAATAAACATATAAATGAATTACACACAGATATCAAAAGCAAATGTGAAAACCTATATAATTGATGAGGAGCGACTTCAGGGGAAGCTCTGAATATGGAATTAAGAAGAAGAGAAGTATGTTTTATTGGATAATACTTTAGACTTATATAGCTTGCGCTGGTGCAGGGATATAGTCAGATCAAAGATAGGGAAGGTCATGTGCAGGATGGGTTCAAGTCACTGGATACTTGGACAAGTCATGTGATATTGGTTTTTTCCTTTCTCAGTATGTAGAACAGTATATTAGATTGGCACCAAACCAGGCAATGATTGGATGTTAAGTGTGTTGGCAGTGGCCAGAATACCCGTACCTCCAGCTCCTTGACACCCCCCTTAAGGGGTTACTCTGGTACATCAGGAGGTGGCTTTGTCTTGATGGCTGCTGCCTGATTTTCCATGAGTTTTTTTGCTAGTGGGTACTAGCCAAGTTGAGTGTTCCCCTTTGCTGAGGCAAAGCAGGATCTGTGGTATTTCTTGATGACAAGATTTTTGGCACCTTGGAACTTAACTAGATAGGTATTTCTTTCTGGTTGGTATCTGATGACTCTTCCTGATCCTCTGTGTACTGAATCCAACTTCTTCCTGTTCCCTGTTAGGACCCAGACAGGGGAGTTGATTGGAAGTGGTTCCTCTGCGGAGGTTACCTTTTGTGCTTTGAGCCTTTTGGTTTCTGCTATTATAGCTTTAATGCATATGTGTTGTAGAGCTGGTGCTTGTTCTACTGTGGGAGGTTTTCCCGGGGGATCTTCACATACAGTTGGTTATTGCAGGTTACTATCTCTGGTTTATACCCGTATGTTAGTTCAAATGGTGAGTAGCCTGTCCCTTGGTTGGTGCAGACTCAGGATACTAGTAATGCATGTTTCACATATAATGGCCATGTGTCTTTGGCTTTGCCATCCATTATTTTCTCTAGGGTCCTGATAATACTGCCATTGAGGTGTTCCACTCTACCATTGGCCTGTGGCCTGTAGGGCAAGGTTGTGGAATTTTTGATATTTTTTGCTTTTAGATTATTGTTTACTATGTGACCTGATAGCTCTGTGGCTCCATCTGTTATGATGTAGTCAGGAGTTCTGTAGTCTGTTATTATTGTCTTGTTGATGAAGCAATTTATTGTTTCTGCTTTGTGGTTCTGGGTTGCCCAGCAGATGGGCCAGCGTGTAGCAAAGTCAATGGCTACAATTAGAAAGCGTTGTTTAGTTTTTGCTTCTGGGAAGGATCCCACCACATCCAGCCTCCAAACCTTGAATGGTTCAGGGTCTGGTACTGGATTAACTGTTGGTTGTGGAGCCTTGGTGCTGGCATGTTTCTCACATACTGTGCACTTCTTTAAAACATCAACTGTGTCTTGTCTAAGTTTGGGCCACCACACTATCTCTTTTAGAGTGAGGTATAGGTTGTTAGCCTTTGTATGTCCTAGTAGGCAGTGATATCTTAGTATAGTGTTGACTCTTTTTGCAAGTGGGATGTAGGGAAAATGTTTATCTTTAATGATGCGTTAAACTGTGCCATTTGATATGTGAAAATTTTTTCATTCCTTACTAAAGTATCATGGGTTAGTTGATGTGTGGAGGGATCTTTCCCTTTTGTCTTGTACTCAGTGTTATATAGGTTGGGCCAGTCAGGGTCCAGGTGGTCAGGATGATCCTCTCTTGGCTGAAATAGCCTAGAGAGAGAATCAGCTGTGACCAGCTCTGCTCTTTTTTTATATTGGATGTCCAAATTGAGCTGCTCCAGCAGGGACATCCATTTGGCTTGTTGCTGTGTGAGTGCATTCTGAGTTTTGAAATAGATTAAGGATTTATGGTCAGTTAGTACTCAGACGTTTAAGTGTCCTTCTAGATAACATCTTCATTTCTTGCATGCGTGATATATTGCTAGCAATTCCTTATTGTTTATTGGGTACCTCTGCTAAGTATTAGTTAGTTTTCTGCTTTTGTAGCATACTGGCAGGAAGTCTTGCTGCCCTGGCTGGCATATGCGCAGGACTGCGCCAATGGCGGTGTCACTGGCATCTGGCTTGAGCTCGTAGCACCCGTTGTTATTAGAGTATTGCAAGATTGGTGCTTCAATCAAAGCTTGTTTTAATAGTTGAAAATTCTTGTCACATTCTGGTGTCCAGATGAATTTATTTTTGGCATTACCCTTGGTTAAGTCATTGATTGGTGTGATGAGCTTTCCACAGTCTTTGATGTATTTCATTAGGTAAGCTACCATTCCGAGAAATCATCTAACTTGTTTAACAGAGGTGGGGCGTTGCATGTTATTTATGGCTTTTATTTTGTCTGGGTCTGCTTTGATGCCACCGTCAGAGACCATGTGGCCCATGAACAGGAGTTTATTTTCCATAAATTGACACTTACTAGGCTTGGCGTAGAGTTTGTGCTTTGCAAGTCAATTGAGTGTTTTGCAGACATGCATGAAGTGTTCCTCTTTTGTTTTTGAGAATATGATGATATTGTTGAGGTAGCATAGTGTATTTGAGAGACTGTTTAGTGCTTGGTTCATCAGGGTGACAAACATTGCAGGAGTGTTGGTCATCCCAAAGCTCATTACTCTACACTCAAAGGATCCAAATTGTATACAGAGCACAGTTTTTGGTATATTCTTTTTCTTTACTTTTCCTGGTTGTAACCTGAGGTGAGGTCAATTTTGGAGAAAAATTTGGCTCCTGAGAGTCTTGCAAACAGATCCTCTATGAGTGGTAGGGGATATTTATTTTTTACTGTGCTTACATTTAGAGCTCTTTAGTCAGTTACTAGACAGAGTGAGCCTTCCTTTTTCTTTACAAAAAACACTGCTGCCCCCCCAAGGGGATTCTGATGGGCGGATGAAGTCTTTAGCTAAGTTGTTCTCAATGTGACTTTTGATGGTTTGTGTCTCCATGGGGGAGAGTCTGCAGAGGGGTGCAGGTTTGAGCATGGCCTTACCTAGGTCAATGCCGTATTTGACCTCCTGTTCAGGGGGTAGCTCTGTGAGCTCTTCCTTAAATACATGAGTGTATTCATTTAGGAGTGCTACAAGTTCTGGGCATTGGATTTCGATTGTTTGTATGTTATTGAATTTGGTGTACCTCATTATGTGAAGGGTAATGTCTTTGGTTAGATGTTCTGATTTGTCTTTGTTTATGACTTGGACAAATAATATGTCTCTTAGGATGAGATTGTTAGGTTCTTTGAGAATGTTGAAATTGACTCCATTGTGTTTGATGGTCATGGTCTTTGTTTTCCAACATACGCTGGGGTTCACTCGGGTAAAAAAGTCCATGCCTGCTACAATGTTGTATTTTATGTTGTTCATGACAAGTCCTTTGATGGACGTTTGTATGCCTTGGAGGTCAATTCTGAAAGAGTTGTTTTACCTTCAAGTAGAACCTTTGATTTGTCTGCCATTCTGGCGTATTTGAAGTTGGATTTGACAACTGGTATTTTGTACTTGGTTACAAAGGGTTTGCTAACCATAGTGTGTTGTGCACCAGATTCAAATAGTATTTTATGTGTATGAGATTTATAAGTGCATGGATAGACAAGAAGTTGTGAGCAATCTTTAATTTTTAAGTTCATAAAAATGGAGGACTGCGGGACACGGGAAATGTGAGTAGCAAAGTTTGTGCCTTGGTACAATTTCTTGTCAAATTGGGGGGAGACAGGGGCACTTAAGCCTGTTCCCCCTCCTCTTTTCCCTGTTCCTCTGTTTCAAGACCTTTGAGGTCAGAGAATGTGGGGTCAGATTCATAGCGGGTAGCTGTTTCAGTATTGTTCACTTTGGCGGTGTCCTCTTTCTTGGGACGGAAGCGGTTTGCGCTCTGGCTACAATTTTCATTATTACAATTGGAGTTGTTGTTGCTATGGTTTGTGTTTTGGCGCTTGTTGCCATTAGATTTGTCACTGCTATTGCTGTTTGAGGAGTGGTTGCTGTTGCGTGCAGCATATTCCATGTTTGCGCGTTTTTCTGCGCACTTGGCTTCTGCAATAAGCGCAGGCATGAAGGTGTTGGCCTCTGGATAAATGAGGACAGCAACTGAGGGTTTCATTCTTTTGATGAATGAGGCTATAGTGTGTAAGTTGTCAGCTTGTGCTGGCTTTTGGATCTTGTGGTGTATCTCTTCAAATTTATTGTCATAAGCTGTGATAGTGGTCTTCTGAGGAAGATTGCTGAGCTGTATTACAATGTCTTGGAGGGATTCAGTGACACAGAAATTGTGGGTGATGTCCGCTTTGAACTCTTCCCAGTTATCAAGCTATTTGTCAGTTTGTGAGTCAACCCAAGTGGCAAACCAGTTAGCTACAGCCTCCTACAGGGGCTTGATGGCTTCCTGAACCCATTTTTTTGTGGGGGATGTGGCTGGCGCGGAGTTTAGCAACTGAGTGGTCTAGCCAGTTGATGATGTTTTCTTTGTTTTTACCAAAGAACTTGTCAATACCAATGTACTTGGTGTTGGTAAATTTTCCTGTGATAGGTGTTTGTGTGTTTTTTGTGGTTGGAGAGAGCAACTGTATTGAATTATCTTAGTGCATGATTTGGGCATGACCAGTCCTTCAAATACGGTGCATCCACTAGGTATATCTTTGTCAATATTGTGGGCGCAGAAGTACTGTAAATTCACTGCCACCTTTGGCTTTGGAATGAACTGTTTTTCCCCGTTACACCAAGAAAGGCCTAAAAGTAACAGCCAAGCCGCTCAACTCCTTGGGGGATTTGGCGCACACTGTGGATGAAAGATTTGTCCTGGCCTACCCTGTAGATTTCCCGACTTTGGCTGCTCCGCCCTGGGAAGAAACACTGATCAATTTAGATTATTTGTTGGTATGGTTTTGCCCACTTCTAAAAACAATCATAATCGCCCAATCAGAAGACACCACATTGATGTCTAGTAAGTTGAATGAATATGAAATACCTATGTGACGGTCCACATGTTTGGTGGTTTGCAGGTGGGGCTAATGTTGGCCAAGCAAAATTTTGGTTGTTTGTTACAGGTAGAGACCTAGTAGGGAATGATGGCTACTAGGGACAGTAAGGCCTAGCTGGTAGGTGTAAAGCCTACTAGAGGCAGATGTTGCCTCCACCCAGCAGAAGATATTGGCTACTGTGGGATAGAGTTATTCACCTAGCAGGAAACTGTGGCTGCAAAAGGGTGAAGAATGAGATAGCTAGCAGGGAACTTTGTCTGTTTGAGGTGGAGAAGGTTTTGGACCCCTGGCGGGTAACATGGGCTGCCAGGGAGGGAAAGAGCTCTGAGGGCTCAATGTACCCTAATACACTTGCAGGAGGTCTGTGAGCAAGCACCCTGCCTAACAAACTGGCAGGGTGTCCTTGTTTATGCCCCTATGGGAGCTTTGGGGAAACCCAAAGTGAGCATTGGAGGGTATAGGCATGCTCAGAGGTGTCACTAAGGTGGCTTGCTCAGGGAAGCAAGCTGCAGAACTTGGTGTGATCAGGCCTCTGGGAAGTAGAGCTGATTATTCTGCAACTGAAAGCCCAGACTTAATCACCTGGGTGAGTAAAAACAACATCATAGACTTTGAGGATCTATGGTTGGATGGCCTAAGTGGAATGCCACTTGTGAGGGCCCAGTCAAACGCCAGTTCAATGTAGACTCTTGCCTGGGTCTACAGGATCTGGTAATGGGGGCTGAGATAAAGAATCAATGTGGTTCACAGAATTGGCAGAGAAGACTAGTGAGAGGAACTGTTTGATCACAGAGAAGGCTAGTTGAAGGACTGTTGGTTCATATTGAAGTTTGAAACCAAAAAGATTCATTGTGCAGGTGGAACCAAGGTGGTTCTTAGCAAGGATAAGCTGAAGGGCTTAACAATCATGATGCAGGAATAGCTGGTCTTGATGCAGGAATGGCCAGAAGGCTGATGAAGTTGTCTGAAGACTGGAAAGGAGCTGTTTGGTGCACTAAGATGGGCTGATTAGCTGAAGAGCTGAGAGATGTGGTTGAAGAACTGGTTGAAGGACCAGAAGATGTAAGTGCAGGACCAGGAGGTGACTTGGAAGGACTAGCTGGACTGGATGTAGAGGCTAAAAAAGCTGATTTTGGAGTCTGTAAAGAGAAAATATGAATAGAAAGAAGCAGTTAAATAATACTTAAATGCTTCCTAAATATGCTAGAAAATAATTAAATATCATATGTTCAGAAAGAAAGATGAGAAAAAATGGTTTACAGGGTGTTAAAACTGTAAATTTATTAAGTGGAAATTAAGCCAGAAAGGAGCAAGAAAGAGGCCAGAAACAGGATGGAGAAACTGTAAGGGCAAAAGAGCAAATTTTGCCAAGAACAACTAAGAGAGGCAAAAGGGCGAGCAGCAAGCGGGTTTGGAGTTGCAAAAAGTTGAGAAAAACACAGGGAAACACATATAAACGTTGTAAGATTGAGGGGACAAAATTTGCTTAAGTAAAACATATGCGGTAGCGCTTGAGATTTGCTGGGAAAATGTGACGGGAATCACAGCAAAACTGTTCAAAACGCGGAGCAGTTGTTTACCCAGAGCAAGACAGCCTTGGGTTTGAACCAGGGTCAAGAGCAAGTCATCTGGGGAAACCTTTTGGCAAACCCAACAAATTGAGGCATATGATTGGCTGCAAGCTAGAGTCTATTTAATCAGTGTTTTGAGGGTTTTAACTTAAGAGTTAAAGCCTAAAAAATGATGGGCAGAAGCAGAAAATTCAGGGCTTTCATTGGCTGAAGTAAGTTCTAAAGCTAATATATTATAGGGAGAGAAAAAATGGATAGTTTAAGCTTTTGAAAACCAGTGTTCTAAGAGAGATTTTTTATCTGAAACAAGGAGCTATAAAAGGGAGAGCTATCTGAGACTCTTGAGAGACTGGATCAAGTGGACTACAAAGGCCACAAGAACTACAGAAGGAGCAAGAGACCAAGCTAAGGAAGCCTGAGCTGGAACAGACTACAGGAGCCCAAGACTAAAGTGCAGGAGCCCACAGCCAAAATGTAGGAGCACAAAACCAAAGCGCAGGAGCCCAAGATAAAGGTGCAGGAGTCAAAGACCAAGTACAAGGAGTCCAAAATATTGTTAAATGACTCCAAGTATTGGCAAATCCATATTGTTTCCTTGACCCCCCATTCCATATACCAAAAGGTTTCTAAGGGAATCTTCATTCTGAGAGTGAATTAAAGCCCATTTTGACCCCTATACATATTTCTAAGATACATTTCCCCTTACTAGAGAATGACAATCCCTTCCAGCTGGTCCCTGACTATGACCCAGGACACACTTTGGGGACTGGTGGACAGGAAACCCACAGCCTGGATTGCTCCTCAGCCAATCAGGTGGGGGTGCAGAAATTAAACTGGAATTCTCCAGCACCTCTGGCCATGGCCAGCAAAATTTCTCTCCTAGCCAACCAGATGAGCCCCTTGGGGTCATGTGATCTTTTCCCTAGCAATGCCACCCCCTTTTAACAATGCCAGGGGACTTTGAGTCCCCTGCTTATCAATCTTTTACCATAATAAAACTTTTTTAAAGTTTTAATCAAAGTAAAACCATTAGGCTTTAACTTTTGGACTCTTTTTGGAGTCCTCCTTTAAAATTCAGAACCAAGTGTTAGTAATTATTTGTGTGAAACTTACTATTAAGCGGTCTTTTTCAAGCCTGGCAGTTGCTTTTGAACCCTATAGAGTAGAGTTAACACTTAGTTGTTATGTTTTCCACTATTACCTTTCAAAAACACTGTTTGAACCTGTTTTTTGATTTAAAAATTCATAAAACTTACTTTTATCTTGAGTTTTTTGTTAATCTTCTAGTTTCAAACCCGTCTTCACTTTTACATTTTATCAAGCCATTCAAGATTATCCCCAAGGCTCCAAAAACCCCTCTGATTAATTGTTTTAAGTATTTGCCTGCAACCACCCTGGTAGCAATAAATTTTACTCAAATTAAACATGAAAAGTGCCTCTTTGGACTCCAAATCTCTTGGAGTTTTCAAAAATGTTGCTCCCAGTCTTAAAATTTGTGTTTTTTTCTCTGGCTCCCTTTGTGCTACTCCTCTGGACAGCATCTCCCAATTTATGGTCCCGTCTCTCTTCTTCTGTTTGCCTTGCAGGGGATAACCCCTCTAGCCTCCTGCATCTTCCTGGCGCGCTTCTCCTTTCAGGGGAGACAATTGTCAAGAGTTTAATGTGTGATGACCTGGACTTCCATGCTATCAACTACACAGTGTCTGCTTCTGCATTGGAGGAGATTCTGATGCCTGCCCTTTCCAGTTCAGAGGGGAGTGACTTGGTATCCCCTCAAGCACCTGTAAAGTTGTCTCATCCTCCACATGCATGCCCTGGCTGCTTGCTGGGTTGGTGTTGATGGGGTTGAATTCATAATTTCCCAGCTGTCTCCTGTGTCCTCTCTTTGGTCCCCTCTCCGAGCGGCCCTCCCAGTACTCCACTGGGTGGCATCCTGGTGGTATATCTTGCCGGGATGAGAGCCAAACTTAGTTAGTTTAGCCCCCCTCTCTCACAAGTACGTCTTCCAGGTATCCTGGGATGTGGCTTGGTTGAGTACATGAGCAAAGGTGGGCAGGCTCTGTTCAGTCATTATTTCTTTCATGGGTGTGGTCAAAAACCGTAGCTGTTACCAGCAATGAGGAGCAACTTCAGGGGAAGCTCTGAATATGGAATTAAGAAGAAGAGAAGTATGTTTTATTGGATAATACTTTAGACTTATATAGCTTGTGCTGTGGCAGGGATATAATCAGATCAAAGATAGGAAAGGTCATGTGCAGGATGGGTTTGAGACACTGGATACTTGGATGAGTCATATGATATTGGTTTGTTGCCTTTCTTGGTATGTAGAATGATATATTGGATTGGCACCAAACCAGGCAATGACTGGATATTAAGTGTGTTAGCAGTGGCCAGAATACCTGTACCTCTAGCTCCTTGACATAATAGAATAAATTATATTATAAAACAAGTGCTCCAGAGCCCAGCCAACAACATAAGCAACAATAAAGATAACATATCACCAATTAATGATTCCAAAACCAAGAGTAAATTCAAATTATTCAATCATCATGAGAATAAATGTGCAATACACCCCAATTAATGGCCAGGGGTACCCAACATCCAATCAGATCAGGAAAAAACCAAGTCATGGGAGTACCACTCATCTAAGCAAGTCAAACATACCATTACATAGTAAGTAACCTAACTGCATCCTGCCATTAAAGCAAAGCCTTAATTCTTCTTGTTTTGCAGACTGCAGCTTGCTGATGTCCTGCAAAGCAATAATTTACCAGCAGAACTTGCAGGATCTAAGGGTAAACACAATGTTCCTCTCCCGCTCCTCCTTCAGTATTTAAGCTGAAATTCCTTTCCTGAGCAAATTGCTCCAAAAACTTTATTCCTCTCAACATTCACAATAAACTCTATATTCTCAAACTCTAATCAATTGGTAGAAAATTGTGACATTCTTTAACAACATGAAACCCCTTCTCCTAGTTTGGGTTTTTTTGTGTTACTAGGATATTTCTGGGCTAATGTGAACTTTGAGACTCCTAATCCAACACCAACTGAGAAATAAGAAGGCTCCATCTGGTATTGCTTTGGCCCACATGGCCATGCTCTGTATGTAAAAACTTCCTGGTTTCCTCCTATTATTCAATCCCAGGCACCATGGTTGGTCCTGGGCTATACTAGCATTTACTACTTGTTAAACCACTTCACTCCATTTTTGAGAAGATTCAGATTACTAGGCCACTTATTACATATGTTGATGATTGGAATTCCAGTAGTAACTAATCTAGTCAAATTCAACTTGGGAGTGCTTCTCCATTCCATTGGGGAAAAGCTCCCAAATGACTGGATCCCTGAAAGCTTCCTTGGGATTCCTTGAGCTGGTACATGTAGTTATCATAGAAAAACATTAATTTGAAGGATCCAAGGTGGTTAGATCAAGCTTGATACTACATTAATTTACTGCATAAAATGGATCACTCACAGCATAGTGGGATTCCAAATGTTTGGTTGCCCCTGAAGCCTCACTTTTTTGATAAAGCAGGCTTTGGTGTGCTATTGTGTCAGCAATGAAGTAATGATGAGAGAAAGCTTAAAACTTAACACAGATTTTGTTTTACCTTGAGGATCATGTACACATCATCAGGAGCCCCAAAGACTAAAGCACTTGGGCTGAACCCTGTACCTTTATTGATCCTAGCTTTTAAATTGAAGAGGGCTGTTAATAGGTGTCTGGTTCAGGAAGTATTTGATTGTTCTTGTGAGATTTTGTTAACCAAATGTGCTAGTAATCTATTCAGGTGTTATATGAGCCTGTTAACTTGTTAGCCTATGTATAGTATGGGGATGTTCTTACCCTTTTGAGGGAGTTTTTAAAAAGTAGACTTTCATGATGTCTACTACCAGTGCTTTTTCTCCATCTGTAATGAGGCAATTGGGGCACCCAAATTTGAGCCACTATATCTTTATTAATAAAACAAGCAATGATAACAGTGATGTGATAGATGGTTGCTCAAGTCTTGGGTCAACAGAAAAAGTAGTTATTGGTGGAGAAAATGTATTTCTTGTTTGATTCATCCCAAACAGGGGTCACACTATGTCAGAAGCCCATTTTTCAAAGGGCTGCATGACCTTGAAGACATCAAAAATTTGGAAGAAAAGGAATAAAAATGTTCTTCTCATATAACACACATGCTTCTAGGAGGTCCAGACTGTCTTGGCACAGGCATGGCCACCAAAATTTTTGTATAAAATTTTTTTATAGGTTGTGATCACATATATACTCCAAAATATGATTATAATGCAGGATGATATCTCCTTGCTGTGTGGTGAGAACATACAGTGTTTTCTCTCCTGTCTCTGATCTTTAGAAGATATTTCCTGAATTAATCATATCCTGATTTTCATTTTCCTTGAGCATTGATATAGTAGTCAAATCCAGGCCCTCATAGTGTGACTCTTAGGATGTAGATACAGAAGAGGCCACTTAGTCCAGCTTGTTGTCAACTGTGATTGATTCTATGGATATTTGGGAAAGAGTGTCAGCAATAACTAAATCTTTCCCTGAGTTATACTCAATACTTAGACGGTAAGAAGACAGGTGCACAATTTATACTGCCTATCTCCAAGTCAGATGTGACTTGGTGCTATATATTAAAGAGATTTGTAGCCCATGAGAACCCATAAAAGGTAAGTTACACCTTCTATATAGCAGCACTAATTCTCAACTCAATGAACAATATCCATCTCTAATTGCTGTGAATAGAATAGTGTTGTTCATCATATGTAAGGTTTTTTTAACTTTTATGTCACCAGAAAAAAAGGTATGATCATCTTTTTACACACACAACACACCCTCTACAACCCAATCGAAAGTGTATGTTCCTAATTTGTACTGACAGTTATGGTTGAGAAACTGGATAATAGATCCTGTGATAAGACTCTGTTTAAAATATTTAAAGGCCTAATCCTTAGCTGGAGTCCATAAATTTTCTTTTGGTATTCAATAGATTTGTGAGTGGAGCAATAATTTCTTAGTGGTTGGAAATGAATTTGTATATATAAGCTAACATATCAAGAAATGTAGTAATCTGGATGATGTTGGTGGGTGAAGAAATTTTGATGATAGCTTTGATTTTGGCAAGGCTTGGTTTAATACCTGCTTCTGATATAATTTAATTAAGATAAAGCAGCTCAGTCTTCAGGAACTCACATTTGTAAAGTTTTTATTTTATTTGATTATTATGTATGATGCTGAATACAGATTAAAGATATATAAGGCACTCCTCCAGATTATGATTGAAGATAATAATATTGTCCAAGTAGACAACAACACACTTTCTAATCATGTCTTCAAATTCTTTGTTCATTACCCTGCACTCAAAAAAGCCCATAGTG